>CAUYRT010072821.1:0-53385 GCA_963574885.1 Lepilemur ruficaudatus
ATAGGTTAAATGCCTAGAAGTGGGCCGGGCGCAGTGGCTCACGCCTGTAATCCTAGCACTCTGGGAGGCCGAGGCAGGAGGATCGCTCAAGGTCAGGAGTTCAAAACCAGCCTGAGCAAGAGTGAGACCCCGTCTCTACTAAAAATAGAAAGAAATTAATTGGTCAACTAAAAAATATACAGAAAAAATTAGCCAGGCATGGTGGCACATGCCTGTAGTCCCAGCTACTCGGGAGGCTGAGGCAGAAGGATCGCTTGAGCCCAGGAGTTTGAGGTTGCTGTGAGCTAGGCTGACGCCACTGCACTCACTCTAGCCCGGGCAAGGGAGTTAGACTCTGTTTCAAAAAAAAAAACGTGAAACAAATCTAGTTGCTTCCACATAAGTGAAATGAAAGTGGCAACTTGAATTTCAATGTGTAAAATATTCAGATAATTTCTCATCAATAACGATCAGTTTTCGATTTTGAATTGTAACTAAATAAAGGAAGAAGAGAAATATTTCATGTCACTTTTCATAAGAATAATGAACTTCTGTCGTTTCTGACATGAGCATATCCGTGATCTGCCTTCACCACAAACATGGAGAGGGAAGTACAACACGTATTTTTCCTTTTTAGTTTTTGCACTATTTTGTTTTTATTGTTTGACTGATTAGTAATAGATGTGTTAGAGTCACTTTTCCCACATATTGGTTTAACGCATATTTTTGGTTTAAATAAAAATTTTAGTGCAAAATTATAAAATAGTAGCCTGGGAAGGCCCATTTGGACAGACGTGGCTTATTAAAAAATCTCAAATTTGTAGGTGTCTTTTAAAAATTAAAAATGGAGGATGAGGCCGGGCATGGTAGCTTACGCCTATAATCCTAACACTCTCTGGGAGGCTGAGGCAGGAGGATCGCTTGAGCTCAGGATTTTGAGGTTGCTGTGAGCTAGGCTGATGCCACGGCACTCAGGGCAACAGAACAAGACTGTGTCTCAAAAAAAAAAAAAAAAAAAAAGATGGAGGATGAGTTCCCGGCATCTGGCTGCTTGGACAGAGGAAACAGAACAGGAACAAAGCTGACGCGGCGGGCGAGGCTGGGTGGAGGGAACCTCTCCGGGCATAGCTGAGAGGCGCTGGCTGCTCCCATAGCTGCTGCTGCAGGTAACGCAGTTAATAACCTGCCTTCCAGTCCTGGTGTTAGAACACTTTCCGTCACGGTATTGTGGTGAATCATTTCCTTCCAAGGCTCGGGGTGATCTATCACACAGGCGGGCAGGCATCTTTCCTAGATTTTTAACAACAATGTGAGCAGAAAAGCTTCCTCATTCCAGAAATGCAAAACAAATTACATAAGAAGTATGTGCTTTAAAAAAAAAAAAGCCCACATAAAAGTATAATGACTGGTAAGAACAAGTATGCATGGGAAAATTAACCTCTAATAAAAAAATGCTCGTCAAAGAAATGAGGTTTCTCTTCCCTTGTCTAATTTGTAACAGTGACATTCCTTTCTGAAGGCAGGCGTGTTTGCCTTAGCTGAGACTTTACGGATCTCAATAGGGACAGAGGAGAGAAAAAGAATAGTGACAGTGTGGAAACACTGGCCCCGATATATTATTGCTTGCACTACAGGAGTTTTTGGTTGCCAAATCAATACCTTGGTTGTCCTTGAAAAACCCTGCAGGTCTGTTTTTAATAGCTTGCTGCACGGGTGAGATTACACTGATTACGAAGCTTCACCTTTGATCCACTGATCTAGTTAGAGACCTGTGAGAGAGAGAGAGAGAGAGAGAGAGAGAGAGAGAGAGAGAGAGAGAGAGAGAGAGAGAGAGAGAGAGAGAGAGAGAATCTTTTCAGGGACAGCTTGCTGCAATTTTTCAAGAAAACAACTAGCTTAGCCTGTGAACGTCTTAATTCTTAAAGGTTTTGACAACGAAGGAAAAAGTAAAAGGAAGAGACAGAGACATGGGGTGATTTTACAAATGTGTTTTCATTCCAATCAGATTAAAAGAGATAACATTATTTTCATAGTATCTAAACAAATGCAAGTTTAATTTCAGTGAAGCATTGTTCTTTTCTTTGCCTTATTCACCAAACGCTAAATGAGGTGAGAGATAATCAGGACACCAGAGAGAGATTCTTTGTCAACAACAATAACAAAGAAATTCTGATCTAGGCACTGGAGTGGACCAAAGAAAGATATTTTAGATTCTTTATAAATCATCAAGGAAAAAAGAGAGCATCGTTCATTCTGAGTGATTTAGACATTCCTTCGAATCAGATTTTTCTCTTCAGATATACTTCAAAGTTCTTATTCTACGATTCCAAGTTTCCTATTGCCTGTTCACTTGTCTCTTTATTTCCCTGTAGCAAAGCCTTATACCTTCTAGGTTTTTTTTGTTATTATATCTACATCAAAACTATTACTCTACATAGCAGAATGACCTCACATTTCGCATCTACCAAGGTATTTTTCCCCTTATTTATAATGCATAATTATCTCCCCGAAGTTTCTTTTCTCTGCATTTTCTGTGAACTTGCCAGAAGGAAGGAGAAAGAAGCATTGGCTTCCTTGAAGCTTAGTAGCCTATGAATTCACCTTGATTTAAAACAAAGTGGCCATGAAAACTAGTTTTGCTTTGTTTCGCTTTTCCATTTTTTACATCCCCATCTCCCTTAAAGGAAGAGACCTCAGGTTAGGTAGGTAATGTAAAACCTTAAGCTCTTCAGTAGGGCAGTCAAGAAATGCAACTAAGGGTGGTGGTGAAGACTCTTGAATAGCTTACGAAAATCAATAAAACTTAAGACCACATCTCTTACGTATTATACTAACATTAGCATTTAAAATCACTTCCAAAATCAAAATTTTTACAGTAAATGCTCTGTTTTCTGGAGTTATCATAGGCCAAAGTGTTCTGATTAATCAGATGTACTAGTTAGAAGAAACTGTCTCATATCCTACATGGATCACTGATTCTCAGGAAATTGCAATACAAAAAAATACTCTTAATATCCAAACTGTGCTGAAAATTTTAATGATTATTATTATTATTGTTGCAAAGGTAATAATCCTTTTGGGATCCCATGGTATCTCAAAGTTATTATTATGAATTTTAGTTACCATCTCTCTGGCTAGTACATAGAGCACCATTTTGTCAGTCAGAACACCAGAGTTTTAGGTCTACCTTGCCCAAAGAGCAATATGATCTACATAAACCATTCCTCTGGGTCTTCCTTTCCTGAGTTGTAAAAACAAGTTAATTAGGCTAGACGAGTCTTAGGGGCACTTTAGCTCTAACAGTCTACGCCTATGTTATCACATACTGGGAAAGGTGATTGTTTAACCTTTTTCCAGCTATTGGAATGTATTTGGAATTAAAGTAAAATTTAGACAATGTTAATATTTTACTTTAATTCCGAAGATCATAAACATGCAAGCTCTTAAAGTTAGTCATTAACAATAATGGTAGAAAAACATTTAGGTATTTGAAAAACAGCATGCTTTTTTGAATCAAAGACTATGTCTACATAGTATACAAACTTCTGTTTAGAAAATCAATATATAAATATTCTGTACAACATCATGTATTTCTTAATACATTTACAGTTGTGAATTAAATTTACCAAAATCCATGAAAAACTGGGTTGAAAGCATGTTTTTGAGAGACACTGTTATGATCATCCATGGAGAGCTAGAAAGTCAGTCCAGACAACCATTCAGACAAGGGGTGATGTTGAACAGAAGACCAGCATTTGTCAAATCTGAAGAGGACAGTAGAGATAATCGCACCCAGCCCTGCCTTCAAAAGATTTGGTGGCTAAAGTCTAAAAAGGTAGTTTTATTTCTAGGATTAGGAATCTTAATAAAAAATAGTTTTCATGTATTTTATTTAATAAATACTTAAATAGCAATCACCATTCTAGTGTTTTACAAATAGTAAATCATGCCATGTATGGTGGCTCACTCCTGTAATCCTAGCACTTTGGGAGGCTAAAACAGAAGGAAACTTGAGCCCAGGAGTTCAAGACCAGCCTGAGCAACATAGCAAGATCCTGTCTCTACAAAAAAATTTTTTTAAGTTAGCCTGGCATGGTGGCATGTGTCCTAGCAACTTGAGAGGCTGAGGTAGGAGGACCGCTTGAGGCTGCAGTGGGCTATAATCTCACCATTGCATTTTAGCCCGTGTGATAGAGCAAGACCCTGTCTCCAAAAATACAAACAAACGAACAAATAAACAAAAAGGAAGTCATTCTTACTTCAAATCTATAAACAGTATTACCATCTTTCCATTTTACAATGAGAAAACTGAGGCACAGAAAGTTGAAGCAATTTGTCCAAGGTTATATAGCTAGAAAGTGACTTAGCCAGGACTTGAACCCCATACTAGAGTTTAGCTTATGATCATGGGTAATATATTTTCTTTCATAAATATAAAATAGGAGTCTGAAGTAAGTTCCCAATCTCTCTCAACATCAAGAGGCTAAGAAAATGTCATAAAGCCTCTTGTGGCCATAACCTTTGCTCGGAAGTGAAAACAGACATTAGCTGACTGTCTGAATTGACTGTCATTAACTAAAAGACAGAGTGGGTTTAATCAAGTGAGTACCACCATCTTAGAAACATCATGTATTAAAAAAGAGTAATTAATTACAATGATGCAAAAGATAATTTTTAAATAAGAAAAAATAATGAGACAGAAAGAATTGTTCTAGCAGGGCAAGAAAGAGCAGAACAGACATTAACATAATTGTTTTCTGGAAATGGATTGTTTTAAGATCCCAGAGTTGGTCTGTACAAGAAACAGCACAAAAAATAAAGGCAAAAGTGGTGTAAGTTACATTGGAAAGAGCACCAAATGAAAAAGGGCCACAGAAGAACTTCCAGTTCTGCCTCTTCTTGTAACAGTGGGTCCTTACACAGGTCACCTGAGCCCTCTGGACCTGTGTCTTCAAAGCTGTATATTCTGAGGGCCATGGTATTTATACTACTTCCATCAGAGGCTATTCTGAAGCTCTAATCCTCATTGACATTTACTTGATCAATGAAAATTTTATACAAATAGGAGATAATTTCATTAACAGAATGCGCATTTTTGAAGCTGCTAAACCAGCTTGAAAATACCTAAAGATGTTGGATCATAGCAAAACAGCTATTACCTTCAGCAAAGCTGACAAGACAGTCTACCTTATTGTAGCCTGTTTTCCCACCCCTTAAGTGGATGTAAAGCTTAGGTGTGACTGCCAAGCTTTCATCTTCCCCATACCTACCTACCTCCTACTCTTGAGTACACTGCAATACTGCCTTAGCTATTTCTGCTACCAGAAGCCAAGTTTCCATGCTGCTCTGCTGCTTAAAAAGCCAACCCAGCCCTGAGGATTTCACTGCACTAGGTTCTGGGCAGGGAGGTGTTCTCCTCAGCATGGGCCACAGCTGGGCTGTTCCTCAGAGTCTCCTCAGCTCCACACAAACTGCACTCATTTGCCCAGACACCCTTTTCCCTCACTCCACTCGTTGTACTACCTCTCCCAACATTCACTAGTGGGTCTTTTTTTTTTTTCAGATGAGATTGACAAACATCCCTTTTCCATTTGCATGCTGCTACATGACAATCTTAATCATGTCAACATATTGTGAAGGGATCCTCTCCAATCTCCCATCCTAAGAAAGCTCTCATACACCTTCACCAAGCCATTCTCTTCTTTTCCTGACACTGATAAAGCCATTTGAATGTTAAATTATTTAGTTCATGACAAATAATCATATACTTTTATGACTATATTATTCAAAGTAATTGTCCAAAGAGCCTCAATTTACTAGTATATCAATTTAATTTTATAGCATATTCGTATAATGATTTGTAATAAAAAAACTAAGAGTTTTTAAACATATGATTTTATTTTAATAACATAAAATTTTCAAAAAATAAGTATTATTCACTCTGTTTTACCTTTGAAGGATATAATGTCCAGAGAGGTTACATGAAAATATCCTCTCCCACATCAAACACATAAAAATTCCCCTCTCCCCAAATACAGCAAAGATAATCAAATACAGAGCCAAACTTGATAAATGAAAATTCCCAGGTGTCCAAAAGATGAGACTATTCCTTGGTTTTCTTAAATCAAAGAACTAAGTGATACTAATGCTGAGAGGCTTACAGGGAAATTATAAAGCTACAGTTTTAATGCCCATACAGAAGGAGGGCCCAGGAGTCTGGCCCCGACAAGACAAGGGAAGAAGGTAAACAGCAAGGAAGTTAAGAATCCACCTGGCGTTATAAATGGAAAATATATAAGAATTAGAAATCCAGAGTTGTGTAGTACATGGATGTGAGGTTCATGTACCCACATGGTTAGAGTTATCCAAAACTGAGAAATTAATTTGAAAACTGGAGTGAGTCCAGGGAAATAAAAGGGTTCCTACAGAATATTGACTATAAAAATATTCCCACAACCCCAGAACTTCAGCAGAAAGTATTTTGTGTTGAAGATGATGTTATAAGTAAGACAATTATAAATATTATGATCAAATGAACCAATATTCAGGATAGACAGCACATATTTGTTATAAGAGGGAAAATCTTCACAACAAGAACCAGAGATGATAGAATAGCCTGAACAAACTATAAGTATTTCTAAAATGTTCACAAATATAAAAGAATGAATATAATATAAAAATAAAAGGGATATTTTTAAAAAGAAAGATAAGGTGGATTTGAAAAATAAGAATTCTAGAAATAGTCATTGATATGAAAAACTCAGTGTATGGCTAAATAACTACTAGATACAGCTGAAGACAGAATTATTAAATTAAAAGACAAATCTAAGGGAATCACATAGAAATTCAGTAAGAAAAATATAATGGGATAGAAAATATAAAAGAGAAGTTAAGAGACAAAGAAGAAAACAATGAAACGTTGTTTTGTTTATCTGAGTTCCAGAAGCAAAGAAAAAAAGAGAACAAAGAAATGAATAAGGAAATTTTCAAATTCTTGAAACAAATGAAAATGGAAACACAAGATACCAAAACCTATGGGATACAGTAAAAGCTATACTGAGAGGAAAATGTGTAACAGTAAATGCCTATACCGGAAAAGTAGAAAAGCTTCAAATAAACAAGCTAATGATCAAGTGGGCTTCATCACAAGGATGCAAGGAAGGTTCAACATACACAATCAATAAATGTGATACATCATATCAACAAAATGAAGGACGAAAATCATATGATCATTTCAACTGATAACAAAAAATCATTCAATAAAATTTAATATCCCTTCATGATAAAAAACTCTCAAAAAACTGGGTATAGAAGGAACATACCTCAATACTCATAAAATCTATTAATGTATATGACAAACCCTACAGCTAGTATCATACCAAACATGGAAAAACTGAAAGCCTTTCCTCTAAGATCTGGAGCAAGACAAGGATGCCCGCTTTCACCACTGTTATTAAACATAGTACTGGGAGTCCTAGCTAGAGCACTTAGACAAGAGAAAAAAATAAAAAGCATCCAAATTGGAAAGGAAGAAGTCAAATTATCCTTGTTTGCAGATGATATGATCTTATATTTAGAAAAACCTAAAGACCCCAATAAAGTTTCAGGATACAAAATCAACATACTAAAATCAGTAGCATTTATATATGCCAAGAGTAAACAATCTGAAAAAGAAACCAAGAAAGTAATTCCATTTACAATAGCTACAAATAAAATAAAATGCAAGGAACAAACTCAACCAAAGAATTAAAAGATCTCTATAATGAAAACTGTAAGAGATTGATAAAATACAAATAAGAGGATACAAAAAATGGAAATATATTGCACTTTCATGGATTTAAAGGATTAATATTGTTAAAATTTCTATACTACCCAGAGCAATCTACAGATTCAATTCAATCTCAATTAAACTACCAATGACATTCTTCACAGAAATAGAAAAAATAATCCTAAAATTCATAGGGAAATGCAAAATATCCAGAATAAACAAAGCTATCCTGAGCAAAAAGAGCAAAACTAGAGGAATCACATTACCTGACTTCAAATTATACTAAAAAGCTATAGTAACCAAAACAGCATATTATTGGCATAAGAACAGACACATAGACCAATGGAACAGAATAGAGAATCCAGAAATAAATCCATGCATTTACAGTCAAATAATTTTTGACAAAAGTACCAAGAATGTGCATAGGGAAAGGACAGTCTCCTTAATAAATGATGCTGGGAAAACTAGATATCCATATGCAGAAGAATGAAACTAGACCCTTGATTCTTGCCATATACAAAAATCAAACCAAAATGGATTAAACATTTAACTCTAAGAACTAAAACTATGAAACTACTAGAATAAAATATTGGGGAAACACTCTAGGACATTGGTCTTGGCAAAGATTTCTTGAGTAATAACCTCAAAAGTACCGGCAACTAAAACAAAAATGGAAAAATGGGATCACATCAAGCTAAAAAACTTCTGCACAGCAAAGGAAACCATCAACAAAGTGAAGAGAAAACCCACAGAATGGGATAAAATATTTGTAAATGGACAAATACTGCCATAACTAGAATATACAAGAAGCTAAAACCAACTCAATAGTAACAAATCAAAAAATCTGATTTAAAAATGGGAAAAAGATCTGAATAGACATTTCTCAAAAGAATACATACAAATGGCCAAAAGGTAAATGAAAAAATGTTCAATCACTAATCAAATTAGAGAAATGCAAATTAAAGCTGCAATGAAATATCATCTCACCTTAGTTAAAATGGCTTTTATCCAAAAGACAGCCAATAACAAATGCTGGCAAGGATGTTGAGAAAGGGGAACCCTCGTACACTGTTGGTGGGAATGTAAATTAGTGCAACCACTATGGAGAATAGTATGGAGGTTCCTCAAAAGACTAAAAATAGAGCTATCATACGATCCAGCAATACCACTACCTGGTATATATCCAAAAGAAAGGAAATCAGTCTATCCAAGAGATATCTGTACTCCCATGTTTATTGCAACACCATTCACCGTAGCCAAGATATAGAGTTAACCAATGTGTCCATCAACAGATGAATGGATAAGAAAATGTGGTACGTATTCATAATGGAATATTATTCATCTATAAAAAAGAATGTAATTCTGTCATTTTCAACAACATGGATGGAACTGGAGGACATTTTGTTAAATAAAATAAACTAGGAGTAGAAAGAAAAATTTCACATGTTCTCATTCATATATGGAAGCTAAAAAATTTTTAAAAATTGAACACATGGAGATAGAGTGTAGAATGATGGTTACCACAGTCTGGAAAGGGTAACGGGGAGGGCGAGATAAAGTGGGAGTGGTTAATGGGCACAAAAATACAGCCAGATAGAAGGAATAAGATCTAGTATTCAGTAGCACAATAGCATGGCTATAGTTAACAATAATTTATTGTATATTTTAGAATAACTAAAAAAGTGGAATTGGAATGTTCCTAGCACAAAGAAATGATAAATGTTTGAAGGGATAGATACCCCCATTGCCCTGATTTGATCATTACATATTGTATGCCTGTATCAAAACATCACATGTACCTTATAAATATGTACAACTATTATGTATCCATAATAATTATATTTTAAAATGAAAGAAATTTGGAAAAGATTATGGATACAATTTTCTAGAATTAAAGAAAAATGTGGTTCCATTTGGTATGGAAGAAGCACACCAAGTTTGGAGCAGGATAAAGTGAAATCCACACTGAGACAGGCTGTAGTGAAAGTACAGAGCATTAAAAACTTTAGAAGCTATTGGAGAGAAACCACAGGCTACTTGCAAAAGAACAGCAATTGGAACGGCAACAGAATTACAAGCAACAGCAGATACAAATTTAAAGTGGAATAAATATCTTTAAAGGGCTGAGGGAAAATAACTTCCCACCTAGAATTCTATAAGCAGCTAAAACATCCTTAAAGAGTGATGACAAAAATTAAATTTTCAGACATAAAAAGACGGCATTAACTACTCCTAAGAGAATTATAAAAGGATATATTTTAGGAGAATTATAAAAAGAAAATTTAATCTGGGGAAAAAAGAGTAGGAAAACATGATGTACAAGAAAGCAAAGAAATTGCTAAAAACGTTGCTAAATCTAAATATTGGGTATCTGTTAAAAAACAATAATGACCAATAGATTGATCATTAATCCATTGAGAATGAATTTAAATAAATATGGAACTAAAATTTTAGGCCACAATAACATGAAAGAGTTAAGCTGTCCTCAAGCCCCTTTATTTGTTTACACATAGATAAAGATATTGGTTAACTTTAAACTTTGTTAATTCCTCGTGTTAAAAACGTGAAGGCATGAATGTACCCAAATGTATACAGATGGTCCCTGATGTAACAATGGTTTGACTTATGACTTTTTGACTTTATGGTGATGCAAAAGTGATACACATTCAGTAGAAACCATATTTTGAGTACCCATACAACCATTCTGTGTTTCACTGTCAGTATTCAATAAATTACATGAGATATTCAACATTTTGTTATGAAACAGGCTCTGCGTTAGATGATTTTGCCCAACTGTAGGCTAATGTAAGTGTTTTGAGCACATTTAAGGTGGGCTAAGCTGAACTAAGATGTTTGGTAGGTTAGGTGTATTAAACACATTTTTGACTTCATGATATTTTCAATTTACAATGGGTTAATCAGATGTAGTCTGATTAACTCCCCATCATAAGTCGGGGAGCATCTATGTTTCCATTCTACTGTTGATAGACATTTAGGTTTTTTCCAGTTTGGGCTTATTATGAATAATATATTGCTATGACCATTCTTGTGCATGATTTTGGGTGAACATTTAACACTGTATGTTTGTGGAAGTGAGTTCAATACAGCAATTCACAACAACATTGAGTAATCTCAAAAGAAGGAATATAACTCTATGATCCCATTTTTTAAAAAGTGCTAAAACTAGCAAAACTAGTTTACTGGTTTGCTAGAAGTCATGATAGTGTTTACTTTGGAGAGGAGGAAAGGGACAGTGATGGGGACAGATGTCAGGGGAGCTTCTCAGTTACAAAAAATATTCTATTTTTTATCTGGGTGGTGGTTATATGAATGTTGCCTGGCTGTATCTATTTTATGATAATTCATGTAGCTGTGTAACTATGATGTGCATTTTTCTTTATGTGTGTTATACATAGTTCTATTAAAAATAGTTTATCTTTAATGTAAGGTTATCACTAAAATAATATAAATAGATTGTATAACTTTAAAACCCAGTAGAGGGGGAAAAGGAATAAAAAATATGACTAGACAACAGAAAGTAGGAAAGAAGAAATAGAAATAGAATTTTGAAAAAAGACAATAATATGGCACAGATAGCTCAAGTAGATCAAGAATCGCCGAAATGTGAATGGATTACATATCTACTAAAAGACAGAAAGTGGTGCAACTGATTTTAAGAAATTAGTTAAATGCAGTTTACAAGGGACACAGTTAGGTTGCAAAGAATGGCTCAAAATGAGGATAAGACATATTAGTTTTCTTTGCTGCTGTAGCAAATTACCATACACTCAGTGGCTTAAAACAAAACAAATTTATTATCATACAGTTCTGTAGGTTAGAAGCCCAATATGGTCTCACTGAGCTAAAATCAGTGTGTCAGCAAGACTGCGTTCCTTTCTCTAGGCTTCTTGCCTTCTCCGGCTTCTAGAGGCAGCCCACATTCCTTAACTTGGGACCCTCGTTTCAATGTCAGCAACATGGGTTGAATCCACCTCATATTGTATAATTCTGTTTTTTTTTTGAGACAGAGTCTCACTCTGTTGCCCTGGGTAGAGTGCCGTGGCGTGAGCCTAGCTCACAGCAACCTCAAACTCCTGGGCTCAAGAGATCCTCCTGCCTCAGCCTCCCGAGTAGCTGGGACTACAGACACGCGCCACCATGCCCGGCTAATTTTTTCTATATATTTTTAGTTGTCCAATCGATTTCTTTCTATTTTTAGTAGAGACGGGGTCTCGCTCTTGCTCAGGCTGGTCTCAAACTCCTGACCTTGAGCGATCCTCCCGCCTCGGCCTCCCAGAGTGCTAGGATTACAGGCGTGAGCCACCGCGCCTGGCCACATATTGTATAATTCTGAACTTGCTTGTGTCATTACATCTATTTTTCTACTTCTCTTCTTCTGCCTCCCTCTTCTACTTTTAAGGGTCCTTGTGATTACATTACCCAGGATAATCTTTCTATTTTAAGGGCCATCCTTAATTCTATCTGCTACCTCAATTTTCCTTTGCCATGTAATGTGACATATTTACAGGACATCTTTGGGAAGTCTTTATTCTGCCTGCCACCGATATATTTGGAAAATAGCCACCAAAGAAAGCTGGCATAGTAATAGTGATATCTGGAAAAATAGTATTTAAATCAAAATATATTAGTAGGGAAAAAAGAGAAGCTACAAAATGACAAAATCTACCAAGACGATATACAATGTCATTGTGCAATAAGGATTAAAGCCGAGACTTGGACCCGAGTTTGCGTCTGCTGGTCCAACGTTCCTACCAACAAAAACCTCTAAAAAACACAGATTGATAAAAGCTCCTACTTGCAGCCCACTGCGCAAGTGCTGGTAAATTTCTTGCCCCAAATGAAAATAATAATTATGACTTAGACCACAGGGCTGTTGTAAGAAATACCTTAGCATTGAGACACACTGCAGCTATCATATAAATGTTAAATAAAAATAATGTTTCCTGTATTCTTACTAGGGTTGGGCAAATCCAGATGTATATTATGCTTTTCACATATTTCAAAATATTTTCAAATGTTTTGGTTTGGGTTCAATAAAAACCTCAAGTACATTTTGCCAAGTGCTTTTTCCATTAATTATTCAATCCATTTGTATTTCAAGGGAAATTCAGCCCACATGTTTCTAATTCATTTAGCACTAACTCATCAAAATATTGTTTTTCTCAGTCCTGTTTTCCATCCAAAAGGTTTTTCAAGCCTTCTCTTCCTATTTTTATTTCTTAGAAACAAATAGATATACTTTGCCAAGGGCAAATCCTAGTAAACTACCAAAAAGTTTACCAAACATTGCATCTAGGATTCGTTGAGTTTGAAAAGACTTCTATCGATCCACCCTGGTCCATGTCAGCTCTCTCGGCTCCTTCCTGGCTTCCTGGCCTTTTTCTTTCCTTTGACCGGGTTCCGCTTTGCTCATACTGTCCCATTACAGATTTCAGGCTTCCTTTCACCAAGGTCCACAGGCCTGCAGGCACCTTAATCCTCTTCCCAAACCCTTTCGCTTTAATAAAAACCATCCCAGCCTGGGGCTAGTGAAATAATGGGTTTGTATCTCCTTACAAAATATCCTCCTGGGACCCTTGGCCAGACTTAAAAATAGATAATTGTTTTAAAAATCTGATTTTTAAGTGAGTACTTTGTGTGTGTGTGTGTGTGTGTGTGTGTGAGAGAGAGAGAGAGAGAGATCTTATGCGTGATTAATATTGTCCTAAGAATGCATAAAGGGTGTGGAACTTGATAGTATGTCCATTGTGAATGCTCCAAAAACAGCAAGAGCTGTGCTTAAGAGTGAGTTCCCACATCACTTATGGGGTATTCTTGCCAAAAAGGTTTAACCTGAACCAAATCATAAGGGAAACTGTGGAACATTCTACAAGACAACTTGTCTGGACTCTCCAAAAATGTCAATGTCATGAAAGACAAATAAAAGCCATCAGGGAATTCTTCTAAATTAAAGGAAACTAAAGAGATGGGACAACTAAATGCAATATGTTATCCTTGATTGGATTTTGTATTTTAGAAAGATAACTATAAAAAGCGTTCTTGAGACAATTGGAGAAATTTGAATAAGTTACATTTCTTGGGTATGCTAATGATATTTTGATTATACAGAAGTGTGTCATTTGTTTACAAGGTAGAGTTTAAAGTTTTAATATTTAGGGGGGAAGTGTCATGATGTTTACAATTTTAAAGTTGACTGTTTCACCTCACGATGCCAAGTATAATATACGTAAATGTTAGTTATGTTAGTTATAAGTAGTTTAGAATACATATGTATACACAAATACAGATTTGTGTGTCTATGAAGAGAGAGGAAGTAAATATGACAAAATGTTAACAATTGATAAATCTATTTACACCTACTCACACACATACATCCACACCCACAACTACACATACACACACACAGAGCAAATACTGTAGGAGACTCCTTTCTGCAAATTCGTAAAATCCATCTCAAATCACAAGTCAGTTTGCCCTTTTTTTAAAAAAAAATAGAAATATTTAGATTTTGAGGTTGACTATTTCACCACAAGATGTCAATTATGATATGCATAATTGTTAGGTTTTCAAAATTTTATTTTGATAATATTGAAATGAATATTGTTGCTGTGTGTGCAGATAGACATTGTGAAATAAGTGATCTCAATGGTTAATGGGGTGATGAGTTTTTGATGGTCTAAGGACCACCTGAAAATATGTGTGTATATACATTTTTCCTGATAGAACATACTAGTTTTTGTCAGATGTGCAAAGGAAACTAAGAAATTATCAAACTGCTTTAAGAAGTATCTAAATAAGTACAGTACTCTGTTTATTAAAAGTAACCTCAGAAAAACCTCTAATTTGTCATTGTTAATAATGCTTGTGGCACATTATAACAAGAAATTCACAGTGGCTAGTAGAAATCCTTCATTAAAATTGAAGCCCTTTCATCAGTTACACACAATAGGTGTCAACATGTGTACCGACTGTTCCTTGACAGGCTCAACACAGTGGTAAGATATTTAAATGATCACTTTGCGAGCCAGAGAAAAGGAAAGAAAGCTAGTGGGCCAAGCAGCGGCTGAGCTTGCTCATTTTAAAGATTGCAGCATGCAGCCCCCCAGAGTCCGAAAGGAGAACTGACTGTGCCTTCTAATTAGAACACAGCCAGCCTTAGCAATGCGACTTTTGTTTTGGAAAAGGATTTGGGACATCACTGGTTTATGTGACACAATGTACACCAGGTGGTCCTAGTTAGGTGAGGGGTTTTATGTAAAAATAATCCTTCTTTGGCTTTATTCAGTACAATAAAACCACTAAGACGTTTTCCCATATGAAGTATTTCTACAGGCACATTCAAAATGTTAATCCCCTTTTTATATGCATTTTTCATGACTCCTAAGACGTTTACCAGGTTGGGAAATCTGCAGAAACTGGTCCCTTGACAAAGTCATGGATGCTTTTTACCACAACAGGTTTGTTTTGTTTTCATGTGAGCCCAAAGTACTCTCATAACATCCCTGACTATGGACGTCACAAATAGGATCGAATATTGTTATCCTAACCTTGCGAATGAAAGCAAGGGTCTCACAGTGACTTTTAAAGGCTATCAAATTCTGAGTTAGGATTACAGCTTCATATTGGGGTGAGCAGTCTAGAATTTTATCCTTGCTGAAAATTTTTGTACCATACATTTCTGTTAATGAAACCAGTATCGGGCAGTTTTGTTCTGTAAGTACAGAATAATGCAATACATAACAAGAATTGTGCTATATAGATTATTCTAGATGTATTCGGAATTCAGTGAATTCTGAAGTGACCATAGAATCTTCACTGAAAGATAAAAGCATAATCAGGAGAGATTTACTTTTACAAAGCTGGGCATAGTAAAAGAATTCAGACCTAAATTTGAATTTTGAAGACATCATTATTATTTATGTGACCTTGAGAAAATTCACTTAGTCTCTTTGAGCTTTATCTGTTTCCTCATCAGCTGTAAAATGCTCAGCGTGGTGACCTCACCGTGTTTCCATGAGGACTAACTGAGGCATCTTTTGATTACTCTCATTAATTAGATTACCCAATGAATTCTTTTCCCAATGTGCTTCATAGCAGAGTTCACCCCAATATCCTTTTAAAACAGAAATGCACACATTCTTCTCTATTTCACGTGCCAATCATTCATAGAGTACATACAGGTACTTTAGGCACAGCAAAAAGAATGAAACTACAGCTTTTGTTCACGTCCTACGCCACATTAGTAAAAGTGTCAGGAAACAGTACATATGATTAATGCTGCTGAAACGGGCAGGAAATTATTCAGGTGGATTCAATCAGCCCAGCCAAACATATAGGTAGCTTATTAAAATTTAGACAAAAGTCTACAGGCACTTAATACATAATGATGACTTTAGACCTAAATTAAGAGGCTCCCCAGTCCCATGCACCCCAGCACTTACTACTCACTGCCTGGAAGCAGCCACTTTTCTTACAACTAGAGTTATTGACCTGCTTTCAGTTTTTTTTTTTTTTTTTTTTCCTCTCTGAAAGAAAGACACGTGGCCTTGTCTAAACCCCTAACCCAAGCCCTTTGCTGGAACACTGTGCCATTGAGCTTGCCCTCAAGGCTGTCTCTTTACCAAAGCAAAGCAACATGAAATTGATGTGCTGCTTGTTTTCAACGACACCCCTCAGACCGGCGCACTCTTCCACGGTGACAGAGATTTCGAAGACAAAGAGGCACGACACGGATTTAATGGGTATGGAAAAGGATAGTTTTCTAGACAAGGGTTCTCGCACCTGGCTCACTGGGGGTGCCTTAGATACGAATAAAGCAATCATTTCAGGCACACAAGGTAGTGCTTTCAAAGCTAAACATATCGTGGTTACTCTTACTGCAGCAGGGGGCAGCGCCTTTTCCCTTCTTCCCCTTTAGAATCACATCGCCTAGTCTTCAGAGAGACAGGTCTCCTTCATTGGCCAACCCTAGTCTGAAATTGTCTTAATTCCCACAAACGGGTTCACTCCTTTCAAAATCAGTCCAGAAAGCCAGCTTCCTGTGGCAGTAAAAACCCTGTTTCAAGTCCCAGTTTCATAATTTCTCAGAAATAGGACCTTAATAACAATAAAATGACCTGTCTCTATAAAGCACTTCCCATTCAAAGATTAACAAATCTGTTTGTGGCATATAGGTCATTTGAGAACTCTACAAAACTAATGATTTTAACTAGAAAATTAAATACAAGAATAACAGTAACAATATTAATTGACTCATCAGTTGTAGGCTCTGTGTAACGGTGAGGGTCAGATACAATCCGGAGCTATGGAAAATGCAATGGGTTAGGGTTCTAGTCCCAGTTCTTCTTGCATTCACCCGCTGGGTGCACTTGGGCAGTTTATCAAACCTCCCAAGATTTACAACTCCCATTTTTCTCATTTGTAAAATGAGGGTATCAGACTAGATCAGCGTATCCCAAAATGTGTTCCGTGGAGTATTGATTCTATAAACTTTGCTTCCCTACCCGCACTTGACCTCCATGAAAATAAACAATCTTTTGTGAAATCCATTTGAAAATAGTCTTTAGTATACACATTTATCTTGTCAACATGCAAAAGGGGTATTTATTGCTCAACATTTTCCAAAATTATCTCCCCACAAAGTTATTTTCTGAACAAGGAGGGAAAAAAATATTTAACTGGCAGCATACCTATATCTGTACTAGAGTCAGGCTTTTAAAACTGGGTTTATTGTAGCATTATTTGCTTGCCAGATATATTGAAAGCAGAAAATGGGCAGTTTCAGCCTGCTGCATTAGCTATTTTCTCCTCAGTTAATAGCAAGTCTTATTTCTCCAAGCTGCCACTTGGCTTTGGAAGATCTTCCTGAGTCATTCACCAATTGTCTCAGTTAAAAATAGCACCCTGTCATGTGGGAGAGATCACCAACAACAGCGAGCGTGACCTTATTTAACACTACACCCTTGCCCCATGAGCTTCTTTCTCCTGCATGTCTTTGAAAAACCCACCGAGATCTAGAAATTAATCTGCATAGTACAGATATGAGTCATTTTCAAGTAAAGCAGGAAATGGATTTTCAAAAGGAAAAAAAGAAAAATAACACTCTTGATATAAGACTGTAGCAAATAGTGGGGAGGGAAAATAAGGTTGTGTGGAGAATTATTTCCTATTAATTTGGCTTTTTGTTTTGTTTTCTTTCGTTTTTTCTTTAAATACTGAAGGAGTTTGTATAACAAAAATCAAATGCTATCTTTGAGAAAATAGTGTGGTGGTCCCTGAGGGATGAGGAAGGGGGATTATACTCTGCTGGCATATCTGGATTCTTGCCTCAGTTTTGCTACTGGCTCATTGGGTCACTATGACCCAATCACCTACTTTGGTGAGTTTGCGGATGTGCCTATATTTTAATTATTTTTAAATTTTTAGATATGAAAGTACCACAAACTCAACTCACAAACTTTAGGAAATCGATACCATCACCTGAATACAGGAATTACGTTTGTTGTGCGTGTCTCTCAAGTCTTTTAAAAATATGCTTATTATTTATATAGTTGTAATTCTGATGCACATAAAAATTTTCATTTTATATTACATTTACATTTTACCTTATTTCATTTACATTATATCACAAGCTTTTTCCTAAGATGGTGCCCAAACCTCACAGCTATTGTTTTTAAGGGCTATCTAAAATTCCATCAGTTTATATATTTGACTATTTCTTTATTGTAGGACATTTAGTTGCTTCAAATTTATGTTACTCTGTAATTAATATCTTTACAAAGTTGTCTTTTTTCATATTTTGGATAATTTTTAGGATATATTCATACACATGAAATTCTGGGTGAGATGAAATGAATTATTTAGGCATCTTGGTATGAAATACAAAACTGCCCTCCGAAATGGTTGGATCATTATAGTTTTGCTACAGTGTTAATTGACAAAGTTCTTAACATTTAAATTTCTTTGTACTTATTTAAAAGTATCCTTGTTTTCACTTGTACTAGTTTGATTATTAATAAGCGTATACTAACTTAGGAAATCAGGTCCTAACCCTCTCACTGGAAGGAGTTCTCTCTTAATGCTTGCATTCTCCTTAGCAGTATTTTAATCATTTGCAAGTTGGTAAACCCAATGCTCTGCCCCTCAGGTCAAAGTCAGGCCTCAAGTTACAGGGCAATCAATCAAGGGAAGCTCTAAGCTAGGCTTTTAGCCCTGCCCCTGCCAGAACAGACTCAGAAATTATTCCTTTCAAAGATTTCCCTGGCTTTGCAGCTACTATTTTATTAAAGTTTGGTGTTTCTCTCTGCTTTTGTTATCATATTTTAGTTTTGTGTACTAAATACTCATGAACACCTATTTTGGGCCCAAATAATAGGCTCTGTAGACTCAAAAATGAGTAAGACACAGCTTTGCTCAACAAGTTTAAAATATAACACAAAATGGTTCTCAAATGTGGCTGAAAATAGAATAATCCCGGGAACTTTCAAAAAAGAACCATTTCCTGCATTCATTTCAGACCTACCAAATCAGAGTTTCAATCTCCTGTATTTCTAACAAGCCACACTGAGGTATAGACAGGCTCAGGATCCAATGACCTAGAGTCTGCTTCTTGGTATTGTTCTCAGGACAGCAAAGTTTAAAGCAAGAATATAAACAGGCAATTATCTGTGGGAGGAAGTGTAAAGAGAAGAAGGAGAAAATCATCTTAACCCTGGAGGAATGGTTGAACCTGTCAGAATAAAGAGCAATTGCACAAAGCCTATTAACTGTCACTTTCGAAAAAGACTCTTTCAAGCCAAAGATGACACTTACTATTCTGCTGTAATAGCAAGAGCCCCGGACTTACCTTTTGCCTGCATGTTTGAAATTACTTCTTTATTTTCTTTCCTCCACCCGCAATCCTGCCTCCAACCACTAGGGTAATTCCCTAAAGCACAGATGGGCTTCCCATTGCTAACCCAATGAACTCTCATCTTCTTAACCTGACAATATAGGTTCTTCATCAGCTCTTCCCAGACTAACTTCCTATCTTACAGTGACCAAGTCAGTTGGAGTATTATTGGATAAGTTTCTCCTGAAGGACAACCTGAGTACTCTGCATTCCAGCCCTGCAGTCTAAGTCTCAATTTCTGAAGATGCTCAGTACTCTCTCATCCCATTCCACGCCATTGATCATGCAATCCTTGCTACCCGGAATGTCCTCTCCCCAGATCTAGTTCAGCTCAAATCTTACCTCTTCCCAAAGACTTATACCCCATCAAGTACCTTGATATCATCTCCTCCTTTTATTTTGTCTATCATTGTCAGCTACCATTTATTGAGTATTTATGCTATGCACTCTACTAAAAGTTTTATGCATACTATTTCACAAGTTATATATGCCCTTTTTTCAGATAAAGGGAAATAAAGCCCAGAGAGATTAAATGCAGTAAGTTTACCTTGCTATGAAGGGAGAGAACATGGAATCAAATCCAAATCTAACAACAAAACCTGCCCTATAATAATAATTCCCTCTTTGCCATCCCAATTCCCTAAGACTTCCCATTGCACTTTATTTATTTGACATTCATCACATTCCACCTTGTGCTAGAGCTAATTCTAAATGAATTGGGCTCTGTCCCTACACAGGAGTTTCTCCAGTACAGGGATCCTAACGGGTGATCCGTGCTGAATATTCCCTAGAATGTTTATGCTTTGCATTTCAGTAAATTCTTATGAATATATGTAAAAACCAAATGAATATAATCATAGTTCTATCCATGAACTTTTGCCATGCACTATACTAATTAACGACTGATCTCTCAAATCCTTTTATTATATGTCTTGTTTATTACACTGACTCAGGGATTCCTGATATATTTGTTCTTAAAATATAACAAAACCCAAAGGCAAATTCTAAGACCAGAGTCAGTTCGTAAGCAGTTGTTAGTCTTATCCTTCAACACCAAGTCCCACTGGATTAGCACTTAAAATGTCATGCATTTAAAGCACTTTAATCATTTTTTAAAGAGGTCTTAGCTATGATACCGCATACATTATGATTAATAAATAGGAAAATAACTATAAAAACCACATGTGGATAGTATCTAGTATGCAAACTGGAATGAATTTTAACAAAATAAACTTTGTTCTCTCTTCCACATTGGAGGACCCATGTCTCGTCTTCAGCAGGTCCAATGTGCCATTTAAGGTGCCGTTTAAGATAGACTCCCAGGGCATTTCAGGGTCATCTCATTGTCAAAGTGGCCACTTTTACTCTACATTCTCCCAAATTCTAGGCTTTGAAATGCTTTTAAATTTTGTACACTGTGTTTTTGAACCTTAAGTGTTACTTTGCTTTTGTAAGAAAATGATGAAGAGGATCTGCTTGAAAAAAAAAATGCTAGCTCTCAAAGGCCAAGAAGATTCCATTGATGCAAGGGTTTCTAACAAAGGGAATACAGTTGAGGCCCAGAGTGGGTTAATCCTGAGTCATTCTCCTCCCACCTCTTCTTCTGTCAGCCTCCCAGATACCATACAGCTGTTGAAAAGTATCTGTCAACAAAACTATTACTGTCTTTCCTGAGATCAACACTGTGTCCTGGACCCTCAAGGTCAGCAGAGCCACCTTCCGAGCATGGAGAGGTGAAAGTAGAAAGCTCACAAGACCAGTGAAACCCAAGCAAGGCTGGCAGGTGGGGGGCCTTCCCCAACTGCTGCAAATTCTAAAGGGGAAGGTAGAGCTCAAAGGGGAGAGGCTGCCCAACAAGATAAAGACATATTTCCCCACCCTAAAAATTCCTTTCTGGAATAGCCCGAGTTCTTCGCCTCCCTTTCTTCTTTCTTCTTGCTCCACCTCTTGTTTCCATTCACAATTAGGAAAAAGAGTTGTTGCTAGACATAGTATAGCAAAAATATTGGCTAATGGTTAAAAGGCAGTGTTCTGTGTTAGGTTAAGCCCTTTCTATAAGTCATCTTCACACACACACACAAATATAATAAATAAAACATAAACAAACAACGATAAAAGCAAACCCTGTGAGGTAGATTCAGTAGTTTTACACATGAGGAAACCAGTTCAGAATTCCTGAACTAATAGACTCTGGAGTCAGAATCTGAACCAAATCCTAACTCCTAAGTCCACGCATTTAACGAACATATTTCTGCTTTTTTAAAATTGTTTCGCTGTGGGAACACAGGATGTCCTGGAGAGGGTTAAACATAGGCAACCCCAATCTCCTAGAGTTTTTCAGTTGGCAGATTTATATCACCAGAAAGCTGTGAGCCATAAAGGACGTTCAAAGTCATGGCATAACTATTCATGGGATATCAATTATACAATCTTTCAAAAAGGCAGTCTCTCAATAGTCATCAAAATCCTGAAAAATGTGATACTTTTGGACTTAGAAATGTATCTAAAGAAAATAAGTAAGGATATTTATAAAAATTTAGGTAAGGTTATTCATTGATGCTCTTTATAATATTAAAAATTATGGGGGAGAATTCCTACTATTGAAAATAAAGGTATTGGTTAAAGCCTGGAATACGATACTCTAAATCCACTAGAAAACAAAATTACAGAAAAAAATTGACAAGGAAATACATTCATAATAGATTGTTGTGATTGAAATAGTTTCTAAACAGCATATATGATTCTCTTTAAATGTGTATGTGTACATGTATTTTTATGTTCTACCTTATACACTAAGCTAACAACAAATATGAGTGAGTTTAGAATTTACGATTATAGAATCATAAAATCTCAGAGTTGGAAGGGCCCTCAGAAATGTTTTAGTTCAGAAGTGCCGATCCCAATATCCCTGACAGATAATACCCAGCATCTGATCAAAGGCTCCTACTGTCACAGAGCTCATTAACACCTCCTTTGCCCAGTTCCAATGAATGTTTTTACAGCACATGTAGTTTGCAAAATCTTCTGTCTACACAGAATAGACCTATGTCAACAAGCTTTAGCAGAAAAAGGAAGGAGCAAATTTGATCCTTAGAAATGATTAACTGCTAAGAAACCATTTTCTTCCATAACTTTCTCTTCAAGGGAAAGATGTGATATAAATCCAACTAAGTAAAGCTAATAAACTAATTTGAGCTTCTCCAGTCACCAGCAATAACAGTTCAAACATTTATAACCAGCATCTGAATCTGTAACTAGCTCTGATAGCTGCCTCCAAAAGACTTTATTTGTTTTTACTAGTGGTACTTCTGGAAAATTCTTGCAATGAAAGCCTGGCCCCACAAGAGAAAAAGAAGGCAAAAATGGGAAACTTACTTTTTGTATGGAAAACCAAGAGCTGAACTAGTTCTTCAGAGTATATTAGAATGTCGTTGATAATTATAACTTGTAGTGTTGCTTTACATTACATATATTGCTGAGCTTTGTAGGAGGGCTCTAGCCAAAGGTCAAGATATTGTTCTGAAACCAGATATCTGTAAGGTAAGACAGAGAATTATTTAATTTGGAGTGGCAAGTTAGCCATAGAATGGGTGTGGTGCGGGGGGGCGGGGATGCTGGTTCATGTAATTTATTCATCCATCCATCATTTTATGTGCCAGGTATTCACCTACCTGCTAAGCAATAGAGCCAAAGACCAACATTTCCTCCCTTCAGACAATTTCCAATCTAGCATAAGTGCTATGATACATCCAGGAAAGGTAGATGTATTTCACGAAGAGGAAAGAGTAGTAGATGTCAAAGATCAATAACCTAAAATAATGGTTGAATAGCCAGAAGAAGTTTAGTATTGCTATGGAGAGAAAAGCTAGCCAGCTAAGCAAAGTTCAGACCAGGAAAATTCTTTTGGGTTGAGCTTGAAGTCTGAATTTATGCTCAGGGTCCTGGAGAGTCATTGGTGAAACAGTATAGCATAATGGTTCAGCGCTTCAATTCTGGAATCCATTCCTGGGTTTGAAAACTATTTCAGCCCTTACAATTATCTTAAACCATATGAAATTGCCAGTAGTCAACCACTTTTGACCAACAAAAATGGCAATATCATATGGTTTAAACTCACAAAAACAACAGAAGAATTGGTTCTTGTCTGTGAAGCATTCAGCTGAAGCTTGCTGAGGTCTCATTCATTCCAGCAGGGCGTGGGAAAGCCCATCAGAGTGAGTCCAGCCAAAAGGACCCGGCAGGTCTGCTGGCTGCTCCCAGAAGATGACAACTGCCTTAGCTGGCGGCACCGGGCAGGCCGTGCCCACACCCAGGGAAGACACAGATCTCAGCTTTCATTCAGAGTCCTCAGAGCCCACCTCCCCTGCGGTGCCCATGGCTGCTTCCCCTGTCCCTGTTTTGGGTCAGAAAATGTATAACCCAGCAGGGCCCGGTGCTTATGTCATCCCCCAGCTATCTGATCTGCTGGAGGAATTCCTGGCAAGCAAGGCCCCATGCATAGACAGGCCTCTCTTTTCCTTTCTCTTGCTCATTCGCTCCCCCTTTTTTTTTCTGGCTCAGGAATCTGCCTCCTCTGGTAAGGCAGGGATGAGCTTTCTGAATTGTGTTTATTTGTTGGCGCTCTGGTGTGAAAGCGTTCCCCGTCAACTGCATATTAATCTTGTCAGCAGTCTGTATCTATTTTCCTCTGCCTCCCTCCCCTGGCCTAATTTATGGCTTTCCTTTCCCTTGCTTTCCATTGTCACAATGACAGGGAGAACTCTGCTACCAGTATTCAGGCCTTGGAGAGGCAGAAGACCTGTCCTTATAAGATGAGCTGCAGAGATGCAAAATACTACAATTTGTGTAGCAGGGCTAAATTTAGACCAGGCCTTCCCTAGTTTATTGCATGCCACTTAGCCAAGTATTTATTGATGTCCCACAATATGCTACATGCTGCACTTAGTGCTGTCAGCATGTAGGACTAGGAAGCCTGGCCTCATTTTCTAGTGGAGAAGGTACGTGGGGTGACTGGCAAACAACAGTCAGAATGTGAATTTTCATTGCCGAACCACAGCTATTAATAGCACAGACTTGAGTTCAGACAAAATTGGTCTAAATCCCGGTTCAGGCACTTTCCATTTATGTGATTATTTGTGTGTCCATGTGTAATGAACATGTTAATTGTCCTTCTATAAATCTCAGTTTCCCCGTATCTTAAATCGGTGAAATAATATCTACTCCATAGAGTAGTTATGAAAATTACATGCTAGCGCCTTAGCTGTTATAATGTGAGGCAAATCTGAGCATTCAATATATGTGATAAAGTTTATGTATTATTATTAAAAAGGAGAAGGAGAAAAAGAGGAAAAGGAAGGAGAAGAAATTCATGAAATGGTGAATTGGCATAATTAGGAAAGAATTAGTAACGTTGTTTTTGAAGCCCTGCCAATTAACTTTGAGCCTTATGCTAATACTAAGTTTCTTATAGAATTAGAACCTTAACAACAGACTGTGTGTTTGAAATCTTGATAAAACCTCAAGTTGGACAGCCTCATCCTGTTACTACCCAAACACTTGGTGTGTCTAAGTACGTGGGTTCTACCTTCATGGACTATGTGTGTATTCTGCACTGCACTGGGATATCTTTATGATGGTAAGTGGCTAAAATCAGCTATCATGAGCTAAGTTTGATTCCATGCCTGAGTCGGTGCTGCTCTTAGTATCAAGGTCAACCTGTGGCTATTTTTCTAGTCGTCTTCTATGACAGAGGTCATAGCCACAGCCCTGGATTAGACCCAGCCTCAATATGTTGTGAGTGCTTAGGTTGGACTGCAGAAAAAGAGCAGCTCAGCGAGTTACAGAACAAAATTGGGACACTCAGTCTCTCCCTCAATGGGCCCTAAGCCCCTTCCAAAAATCTGCTGTTTCATTCCTCCCACGTAGCAATTCCAAGCCGAGGTGTAGGATTCCTCTGCAGATTTTCCCTTTGTTTCAGTGTTTTTGTGAATTCTTGGAGTCTATAGGAATTTGGATTGACCCTGAATTCTGATCGTCCTAATTTAAACAGTAAAAACCAATCCCGGTAGTCACTCTGCCACACTCAGGTACAGGGGGACCGAGGGAATGGGGCAGATAGCTGAACTTTGCATAGCTCGCCTCCCTCTCTGGCCTTGCACAGAGTATTCGCTCTTGCTTTTCACACGCTCCACCCGCCCCTGGCCAGTGCTAACTTATCCTTAAGGTCTCAGCACAGATGTATTTTTGTTGAGGGAGCCTTTGCTGACCTTCCAGATCTGTGCCCCTGAGTCCCCTCTGTCTCCCTGCATCAGCGCACTTGTCACATTACGTCTTACTTCCTTGTTTGTCTGTTTCCCCCAACACACCAAAAACTCAGTGACAGACAGCGCTATGCTTGTCATACTCATTATTTACTGCTGCTCCCCAGCATAGCGCCTGGCTTCAGATGCATATTTACTGACGAAAAGAGGGCGGGAGAAAGATGCTGCATTACTAGATACACAGTGATCCAGCCTAGACGAGAACCAAGTCATCAACTTCTCCAAATTCTGGACCCGGGACGCTAACGCTGCATGCTGCCCTGCATGTCAGAGAAGCACCAGAATCAAGCTGTCTGAGCATGGGCTCCCCTGGACGTGAAGTGAGGAACTAGTGAAGTTTGTTTGTTCATTTGCCGTACCGTCAGTGTTAATCTCAGGTCACTCCTAACTTGCGTAGGAGCTTTTCTTTCATCCTGAGAATCGAAGTCTCATTCTGGTTTATTCTAGTCAAATTCTAGTCTTGAAAACTGTAATTATTTTTTTAACCTACTGTCCTCTCATGGCTAGGACTTACTTTTGACAAAACAATTAAGATCTAAGATCTATCTTTTTTTTTTTTTTTGGATGTTGTTAGAGAGAAACATTTGAGAAATAAGGCAGTGTCAGGAAATACGTGCAATTAAGAAACACTCAAGTTCAAAAGTAAATCACTGTTCAAAAAAGGGAGCAAAATAAAGATCTCTTCCCCTCTTTCTCTTTTTCTCCCATACACACACACACACAAGCTAGAAGCTGCAAAGCATCACAGGAAAAATAAAAACAGACATCTAGTTATGCACTTTGCAATTTTATGCCTCCGGGCAAGTTATGTGATCACGATTCCATCATCCATAAAATTGGAGTAATAATGTCTATCTGATAGGATTGTTGAGAAGATTAAAAATAATGTCTGTAAAGCGCCTCACACAGAGCAGGCAGTCAATAAAAGGCAAGGATAGTGATGATGATGATGTCTCTGACACTCACCGGGTAGGAGCAGAGGGGACACTGAGTTCCCTGGCAGCCCAAACCCATTACAGCCTACAGGGAAATCCCGGGCTGGGACACGAGGTAAACGAAAGCTCTGGATTCCTAGGATGGTAACGTGCAAACACCATGGAGACATCTGAGTACATGACTTAGCACTGATTTATGGAACTTGCCGACCATCCAGAACCTGAGGGCCTTCTCCAGTCCCCAGTGTAGCTGGCTGAGAGTGTTGGCAGAAACTTCTCTGCACAGTGACACTTCAGAAAGCAAAGTGGCCCTGGCTGCTCCTTTGCAAGTGGTAATTCAAATGTTCCCAGGGGCTTCCCAGCTCCAACCAAATACTTTGGTTAGCTCCATTTTGTCTACCTGTATATTAAAAGCTGATGGCTTTTACCATCATACTTTAGCCAGGGATGCAGCGACACCTTTCTCCTTTGAACCCTGGACCCTGGGGGCTGTTGGCTAACACGAGCCATGGAGACAGATAGCCTCTGGCCTTTTCCTCCTCTCAGCTGACATCTCTGGTCCTCAGACAGGCACATCCTATTTCTGAGATGTTCTCTCCCAATTTCTTACACCTCTCCAGGAGGAATCTGTCTGGCCCAGTTGATTTTAATCTATTCTACTGCATATCTTATCTATATAAATATTTACAGAGTTGAAATCAGAGTATATATACACATTTGAATCCTGCCTTTTTTCATTTAACATAGTAAACATCCTGCGTCTTTTAAAATTTCTGGTTAATCTTATTTTTATGGCAGCATACTATTTCATCACATGAAGGATCAAAATCTCTCAATGTTTCTCTACTATTGAATATATAGGTTTCCACCCCCCTTGTCTTTTTTTATTTTCTCTAATATATTTAACAAGGTGCTAAGTCACCTGGTAAAGGTAAAGAGGCGAGTACATGAGGGCCTCTGTTCATCTTTGGGAACCTACCTCTGCCCAAGGCTTCAGGTCTCACTTGCTCCTCACCTTCACAGACGATTCCCGAAAAAAATGTGTCTCCCAATATATGGTCACAGAAAGCAAATTTAAGGACTAGAAAGAAGACTGTGTTTGCAGCATTTCTTTCTGCTTTGGGAGTCTGATGAGGAAAGCAAAGGAACTGCCTTTTATCTCCAGGTGAAAGCACTAAGACATTGACCTTTCCCCAGCGATTTTCAATTCTCACCCCCAATTCTAATTAGGGCAGAACTTTATACATCTTGAGCATAAGATTTTTATCTGACCTCTCTACCTAGGTCACAAGCACCTTGAGATAATGAAGCTCACCTTAACTTTTGAAAGAAACCCCCCAGATATCTTGGTATGATATAATTGTGGATTCAACAGGACAAAAAATCCAAATATACTGGTGAGTCTGACGATGTGGGAGACCAAGGATATATTAATCGAGGGACATACAGATAGGAAACCAATGCCCAGAAGATATGGAGATCAGAAGGAAGAGGAGAGGCAGGAGCCAAGGTGGAAGCACATCCCAAGACTCTGAAAGCTGAGGAAACATGGGAGGGATCACAGTTGAGCAGCAGGTGCTATCAGGGAGATTTGGTAGCAGCTAGTGGGAAGCAGAGCAAATACATCAAGTATTTCCATGGCCATAGCCAATGAGAGAATAGATCAGGAAGCCAGACACTGGGGACATCGTGGATGAGGGCAGCATGAGGCCAAGCTGAGGCTGAGTCCAGAGACTGCCTAAGACCTGCACTGGCTTCCTCGGGGGGCTAAAGATCCCTTTCTCCTACTTAGCATCAAAGGGGTAGTTCTGGTACCCACTTCATCCCCAGCCAGAAGTTGTTCAATATGGAGCAAAGTTTCATCTACAGATAAATTCCTATGTAGGAAAAGGCATTACTTTGAGAGAATTTCCATGGAGGGGAGGCAGGCAAGCCATTATTGTTAATCATACACTAGTTGCTCAATAAATGTTACCTGATTAATGACAAAAAAGAGTTTTGTGGCTTTTTTGTTTTGTTTTGTTTCGTTTTGTTTGGTAGTTGTAGTTGTTGTTTACATGTTAATGAGGATGATTTCCCTGAAGCCTTGAGATCATGACAGAGAGGACATTAAAGAAGGAGGTAGGAGTGGGATGGTAGAAAGGATGGTAAAAGAAAAAGTCCTTCAGTAGATCTAATATGACTGACTGCAATTGCCTTCCTGCTGGGAACCCTAGAAAACCAAAAACCACAGCAAATAAGGTATTGCACGGGCAGGAATATGACAAGTCGGTTTTTGAGATCTCCCAAGAGATTCTAACCTTTTGAGTAAGGACCATAAAATAACATTAGCACGAACTCGCCTAAGACCACGCAGAGGCAGATCTGAGGCAGCAATGTCGAGCTCCTGTCTCCCCCCAGTGTTTCCAAGCTCACCACACAGCGTCTGCAGAGAGCATAAGAGCCAAGGGATAAACGCAGAGGCAGGAGATGATGGCACAAAGAAGACAACTGACTTGACAAAAGCTCGGAGAAACTCAAGTGCCTTGACTTTTCCCTGTTATAAGAACTGGGGGTCATCTCATGACGTGAAGAGATCCAAATTAAATAAGGGAATAATTAAATACGCGAAGCTAGTCCAAGTCAGTGGTATGATTTGCTGCCACCGGGAAAGTCCACTGTGCTGGAGTTTGAAAACAACGGAGTCCTTTAAAGACCATTCCTTGCATTCATGTCAGGTCAGAGGAGGACAAAGATCACAGCAATCAGGGCTGAAGTTTCAGAACACGATGTGATTACGATGGTGTTCACCCTGTCATGTAGAGCCTCCCCAGCTGGCACTGGGCATTATGAAATTCCCTTCCTTAGGCATGTGGAACCTTTACCACATGAGAGATTGGTGGGGACATCCCCTGGGCATTATCTGTTACTCTGTGTTCTCATAAAAGCAGCATGGAGTTCAATGGGTCCCTTTCCATCAAGAGAAGGAAAACCTAACCCAGTTCAACCCCTGCTGGGGGCCACAAAGTACTAAATGGGCAAAACACAAGGTCTGGTGTATGTTCTAGAAGAGCCTCCTGCCAAATTCCTTAAAACAAATTAAGAGTGGTCTGGCCCAGAACTCTCCTGCAAAGATGAGTAGGGGAGACAATAAAAAAAAAAAATTAAGTCTGCTAATCCTACCTAGAACTGCCCAAGACTACTTTGGGCTGGGGAAACATATGCTCAGCCTTCAGAGATGCATATGGGTGCATTTTGTTAATCCCCATCACTGCGTGTCAGGGATAACTGATCTATGACTAAAAATAGTGTGAGGACAGCAACACTAGCCATTTGGGGCCGAGCTGAGGACACAGTGGAAAACTTGACAGCAGCACAGTAGAACCTTCCTGGCCTGAGGCCACGGGCTCAAGGGCAAGAGGCCGGTCCATCTGCCAGGGCGGCGTGATTGACAGGCTGGCCTCCCAAGAGTGGCTTCCAATGGTGGTAATCTTCTAACACTCTCGGGTGCCTTCTCAGTGCAGGGCAAAGTGGCAGGAACTGGGGCGGGGGTGGTAATGGTGTAAGGCATGGTCCTCTTCTTGAAGCTCACAACTGAGTGATATTTAAGAGGCCTATGTAAAATAAAATAAAAATGATTCTACATCACTTCACTGACTTCAGTCTGAAACTGTGTTTCCAGCACCTACACCAACAGGGAAAGAAGTCTAGACTGTAAGAGCAGAGGTTTAAGCCCATTCTTGGCCCTAGTATGATTCTTCGGGTGTGAGGGAGGGAGAGAGGGACCTTGGGCAGATAGAAGAAGTCTCAAGGTCACATGTACCAATTTGTTTGAATTCATTAGGTGTACTTAGTACCAAAAATTACTGATAAAGTTTTCCTGTGTCCTAAAGAAATGTCTGCCACCAAATGTTAGCTTTTAAAATTATAGTCATTGAATCTTAGGACTTTTCCCCTACGTAATTATCACATGCCTAATATGTGCCAAATACTCTGCAAAGAACACTTTTAACATTGCTTTGAACACTTATGATAGCAATCTTGCCCAAAGTGTTTCTAGGTATAACTCCTAGACAAGAGCAGGAGAATATTGATGTCCAGCTGTCAGGCAGAGAACGAATTCCCCTGTCCTCTGCCTTTTTGTTCTCTTCAGGCCCTTAAAAGATCAAGCAATGTCCACCCACACTGGAGAGGGTCATCTGCTTTACTCAGTCCTCCAGTTCAAATGCTCAACTTATCCGGAAGCACCTTCACAGACCACCCAGAAGTAGTGTTTAACCTGGGTACCCTATGTCCAAGACAAGTTGATGCAAAAAAATTAATCATGATAGACACCAATAAACAACTGATTCAAATTTTCACAATTTGCAAAGAGAATGTCCAAAATCTCTTACAGGACTCTATCACTCACCTGCATTAAGGATATAAAAGGTCAAGAGGTATAAATTTGAAGATAACTTCTTTGGAGAGAGCTTTGCAATGTGTCTTTCATGCTGCCCCTCCAAGGGAGAAAGGGGTGAGAGCATTACCTCCTAAGCCCAAATCCAGAGACAAGACTTTTGAAGAGACCACTGTGAGATCTTAACAGAAGTCCTTTGAACTTTGGGTACATAATGGTTTGGTGTTTGAGCCACATCTGAGGAATATAAATGAGCAGAGGCTGGCTAAAACAGAATAGAGGGCTTTGGAATGGGAATTAACTATTAATACATCCTAAAGTTGGGGCAAAGGATTTGTGCCTTTTCAGATGATTGGAGAAGACCACTTGCAGGGAAAATCAGACCTAAGCAGCAGGGAAGCTGGAAGTAGATTATTGGATGCCTAGATGTTATGTAAGAAGTAAAACAGTTTTCCAGACAAACTTTAGGTGAGAGAACCCTAGTCATGGCTGAGCATAAGGTCACCAAAGAATTCCCAGAAGTATCCAGGTAAGGAAGAGTCATTTAAATATCTGCCAGGTCCACAGACTGCTGACTGTGGACCACTCAGCTTTCCTACTCCTCTTAGCTCTTCCCTCCTCCCCCCTGCTCTAATATTGAGGAAATCAGAAGCACTGGTTGGAGAAGAAGGCTAGCTACACGAGGAAAGAGGAGTGTAGCCAATTGTACCTCTCTTCTGGGACTGACAGCACACTTTCTGCTCAAAGAGGCCCTAAAGGCAGAAGGGTAGAAGTATCGAGTTTAAATAAAGTTAGCTCTAACTTTTAATTCCTGAATTGAAACTGTATTTGCGACTTTAAAGGCAAATGTATTACCTAAGAGTGACCAGAGAAATAATGGGATATGGTAGGCTGAATAATGGCACCCCAAAGATGTCTACATCCTAGCCCTTGGTACCTGTGAATATGTTACTGGAATGGCAGATGGGACTTTGTAGATGTGATTAAGAACCTTGAAATGCAGAGATTATCCAGGTTGGCCCAATGTAATAACAAGTGTCCTTGTAAACGTACGTAGGAGGGTCACAAACACAGAAGGCAACATGATTACAGAAACAGAGGGACAGCGAGAGATTGAAAGATACTATGCTGCTGGCTTTGAGATAGAGGGTGGGACCATAGGCCAAGGAATTTGGGTAGCCTCTAGAGGCTAGAAAAGGCAAGGAAACAGATATTCCTTTAGAGCCTCCAGAAGGAACCAGCCCTACTGACCCATTTTAAGACTTCTGACCTCCATAAGTCTGAGACAATGAATATGTGTTGTTTTAAGCCATCAAGTCTGTAGTAAGTTGTTACAGCAGCAATAGTACACTAATACATGGGATTTGTTCAAGTTTTCATAGATGGGCATGGGGAAAACCTCATTGACCAAAATTAAAGGGACAGCAGGAAGCAAGAGAAAAAAAAAGCAGCTTTATGATTTTATATCTTACAAGGAAACTTGTTCAATACAATAGTTATACTTTGTCATCTCTATTAATATTCACAATAACTGTATGATTAGCTCTTATGGTTCCCATTTTAATGTGAAGAGTCTGAACATCAGAGGTTAAGAAACTTGCCCACAGTGACACTACAGGCAAGTGAGACCAATGCAGGGAAAGAGCCTGGACTGCTGATGGTGCCCCAACTGGCACAAGCACTCTCATCTATCTGGCTCCAAACCCCATCCCTTTTTCATTGCACTATACTACACCATCTTTTGTGTGCAGGATTCTCATTTTTACATGGGTCATAAACTGTGAAACACCTTCCATAAATTTAATGTCCCCTAAACGTATGATTTCTTCCAGTAAGATTCAATGCCTGGTTCACCCTATTGAACTTTCCTGACACTCTTGATCTTGATGCCCCAAGTTAAACTCTGTCTCTGACCTCTTGTGACTAGACTGGATTTGCCAGAATGTTTCTCTGACTCAGTCTTTTTGAAAAGAAGCTAATCACTTAGGTTATCATTTGAATCTGCTTCTCTTTTCTTCTAATTTCTCGTAATGAGACCACCATTGTCACAGCCTTCCAGACAACGTTTGACATTATCTTAGGTACTTCTGTTTATAGCATTCTTTAACCCCATGGTTGCTGCTGGTAATATAGTCTACCCACTGGGTAGTCTACCCAGTAATATAGTCTATCCAGTTCCACTTCTAGCCCAGATGGAGCAAACATTGGGCATCAGGCAACATAGGACAGTGATCTCTTAAGAGATTGGAAGCAAATAAGTTAAGTCCTACAACTGCCCCAGCTTATGGCCAGGTCATAGTATAGAGACAAGAAACCCAATTGGAGGCTAGCAATCTCCTGACTTGGGAAGACAGAACTAGGAGTCCATGGAGGTCAAAGCACCTAGAGTTCAAAGGGCAGAGAAGAGACAGCTGCACAGAGAGGGAGCCCTGAGAACTGCAGAGGGCCCCCCCTCCAAGTATTCAGCTGACTACTGATGAGCACATGTGAAGGAAACTATCCTGGGTCAGTAAACCACCCAAAAGGAGCAGAGGGAGCAAGCATTGGAAGTCACAGAGGGCAAGGAATGGCGCATGTTCCCACTAGCCAGAGCAGAAAAATGTCATTACTCACAAGCATTGAGCAGGGAACCCAGAAGGGTATTGCCTCAAAGACAGTGTTCTGCACAAACCAGATTGTAAAGTAAGCCCTTGGGGAGGGAGGGGATCGAACCGTTTCCAAATAACTGTGTCCAAGTGGAAAACTCAAGAGCGTTTATGGAGATATAGAAGAATTCGCCACTTAATAAGGTAAAATTCAAAGTCTTTCATCTGACTAAAAATTACTAGATGTTAGGGAGGAATATCGCTTGAGCCCAGGAGTTTGAGACCAGCCTGGGCCACATAGTGAGACTCTGTCTCCACAAAAAAAATAGAAAAATTATTCAAATGTGGTGGTGTGTGCCTGCAGTCCCAGCTACTCAGGAGGCTGGGGCAGGAGGATCACTTGAGCCCAGGAGTTAGAGGCTACAGTGAGCTATGAGGACACCACTGCACTCTACCCAAGCAACGGAGTTGAGACCCTGCCTCAAAAAAAATTACTAGATATGTAAAGAAACTGAAAAATACAAAACCAAACTAGAAGTTATACAGATGTTAACATTAGCAGAAAACTTTAAACCAGTTATTATAAATGTTTTCCATATGTTTGAAAAGTTAAGTAGTGACATAGAAAATATGTATTTTTAGAGACCCAAATCAAATTTCTAGAGATGAAAATAAAATGTCTGAAATGAAAAATACACTGGATGGGATTAAGAGCTGATTAGATAATTCAAAAGAAAAAAAAAACCAGTGAACTTGAAGAGAGAGTAATATTAACTGTCCAGAATGAAGCACAGAGAGAAAAAAGATAGAAAAATTGAAAAGAATATCAGTTACTTTATAAGTTATCTGTGGGGCAACTTCAAATGGCTCCATATGTAGATGCTCCTTGACTTACAATGATGTTTCATCCCAATAAATCTGTTGTAAATTGAAAATATCTTAAGTCAAAAATGCTTTTAATACATCTAAACCATTGAACATTGTAGCTTGGCCTAGCCTACCTTAAAAGTGTTCAGAACAGTTGTATTCACCAATAGTTGGGCAACATCATCTAACGCAAAGCTTATTTTATAATGAAGTGTTGACTATGTCATGTAATTTATTGAATACTGTACTTAAAGTGAAAAACAGAGTGGTCATACAGGTACCTGAAGTACAGTTTCTACTGAATGAATATTGCTCTTACACCATTGTAAAGTCAAAAAATTGTAAGTCAAGCCATTTTTAAGTTGGAGACCTTTTGGGAATGATGGATATGATCATCATCTTTACTGTAGTGATGGTTTCACGGCTGCATACCTGGCCAAAATTTTTCGAACTGAACATTTTAAATGCGTGCAGCTTATTACATGTCAATTATATTCAATAAAGCTGAAAAATAAGGAGAAGAATATATTTAAGGATGCGTTCAACAATAGTCCTTCTGTCTTCCCCTTTCCCTGCCTCGCGGTCTCTCCTTCAGTCACCCCAACTCTGGGATTGACAGCCCACTCTAGAGCCGTGTGCTGGCTCTCTTCCCAGTCTTCCCCCTCTATCCCCTATCTCCCGCAGCAGGGACCCAGCCAGGGACAAACTGAACATCCCTCAGTATGCTGCTATGACTATAAAATAAAAATCAATCATAAAATCTTCACAGATGAAGCTGTTTCAAAAGTTGTTACAATTTACTATTAACATTATAAATAGTTTTTAAAAAAATAAGTCAATCTAGTGAATTAGCATTTCTGTGAATTAGCCACTTGGCAAATTGGTTTTCAGGGAATTGTCATTTGGTGAATTGATATAGACCTACCTACCTGGCATCAATATCCTTTTTTTATTGAGAGAAACAGATAAACTAAAAAGAGTATTGTTCTTCTGTAAAGTACAGTAAAAATCTATGTGCCCCTTCTAGAAGACAGACTTTGCCTTTGCAAAAGAAGCAAATATATTGTTATCTACAACATTCTCTTGTCTAGAAATTATACTTTCTTGATTTTTAAGGTTTCTGTCTCTAATGGTGTGGCCGGAGAGCCAAAGTACAAGAAGAATTCATAATTCAATGGAATGGCACTAGAGTTCTTGCCAGAGCTAACTGTAAAGACCTAAAATATATTTAGAATTGTGGCCAGAGATGATTAAGAAGATGAAAAGGTGGAATTCAAATATTCATTAAAGAAATAAATTGAAATAATTGAAAAAAGTCTTGAGTGGTAGTTTTTGGAATTCTATCTACCTAAATCAGATGATGAACTTTGAATATGGTTACAGAAGAACTAGAGAGAAAGGTAAGTTGAACATAGGGATAAAATATGTGAAATTTGTCTCATCTAAGGATATGGACTTGGAGTCTCTGTTGACATAAGGTCCATAAGAAGGCCCAGCAGGCCATCAGCACCTCTGGAAGCATCACCTTACATGTGGTAGTACAGAGGTCTTATGTCCTGGCCTGCCTAAAAAGTAACTGTAACTTGGCCTCATATATTTTCATTCAATCTTTGCAAATCTCCCAAGATGGTAAAATGATGTCCTATAGTGTGTTCACGATAATCTGTGGCACTAGTAGAATCACCCTAGATATTTACAGCCCCAGATTCTATTAATATAATCTTGTCCTGCATCTTTGACCCAAATACAAAACCTCAGCTTGCTTAACATAGAAAAATCATTCCTCATCATAGTGAAAGTGCCTTTTCAATCCTGGGAAAGATCAGAATTTAATATAGAGATGGTGAAATAAATCAACACATAGCATAGCATTTTTAATTACATTATTATATAGGTTTGTTATTTAATATGTCTAATGTTCAAGAAAATCTGACATATTAGTCAAACAAAAATCCAATTACATGATAAAGGAGTCACGCCTTTCATAACTGTCCACACTGCTATAGAGAGTTTGCAAAAATAAACACAAGTCTTGTTTAACTTTGGAAAGAATGGTAGATTAAAGACGAATTAAGCTACGCTATTGCTGTAGTCTTCTGCCAGGAGATTTTTGGGTCTCACACAGCTGACAATATTGTAAATCTAACTGAAGAAATAGTTACAGACTGGAAATATGTCACGCAATTGTCGTTGACAATGGAACAATCAAAGTGAATCAAATCAGGAGTTATAAGCATAAGCCATTTTTGTTTTATTTACAGCTTTCAGCAGGGTGTTCAGAAAGAAATTATAGCACAGTAAAATGTAACAGAATCACAGGCTGACCCAGAAAAACAGAGGGCCACTGTCGTCAGCCAATTGACTTTATAAATACCTTATGATATAAAAAATGTACAGATAAGATGAAATCACAGCTAGCACAAGTTAAAAAGCCTGTTCCAACAATGACAACAACCAAAAGCCCAAAGCACATGTTGTAGATGGCAATACTTAGTAGAATTTAGCAAAAACAATGATTGCTTAAATAATTTGCTAGAACCTACTGCAAAGTAATCAACTGAAGTGCCTTGAGTGTTCAGTGTTTCTTTCATAAAGCCCACAGTAAAAATCTCTCTATCACTCAGTTACAGCGAGGATGTTAACATTCATGTACCTGCAAAGAAAACAGGTATACGTGAAAAGCCAGAGGCAATTTAGTTATCTTGAAACCCAGTGATACAGCTCCACTGCTACATTTATAGGTCAAAAAAAAAAAAAAGGGAAGCAATTGAGAAAAGCAGAAAGTGATTATAAAAGTATTTGCAATCGATTATACATGAGAATAACAATTTGAGTCTACTTCCAAAATATCCAGAAAGTATCTTCAAGCTTCAGTTTGAGGGATTGCTTCAACAAAACTATTTCATGATCATTGGGCAAATCTTCAAATTCGGGAGATAAAGAAAAGGTAAGTTTTTATCTTAGTTACTATTAGAGAGAGAGAGAAAATCTTGGCAACTTGAGCTTGCCAAAAAAATGTTTTGCTTCTCCACTGACCTTGGTTAATAATGGGCATCTATATGGTGTCACAAATGAGTAGTATTACCTGGGGAATAATCTAATAGTCAACATCTCCCAGAACAATTTTTTTTTTTTACAATTTAATGCCAAACTTGTAAATTTAGCCACCAACATTATTTTCTTATCACTTAGAATGTTTATTTATACTTTAAAAAGTTTTATTTTAGTAATTTGGACATAGCATTTTAATTCATAATCACTCTCGTACATACACAAAAAGGAAAAGAGAAGCAAAACATATTGTCACCCACGACTTTCTAAGTCCAACCTCTCTAAATAACTTTTTTCCCACATTTTCCTAGACAATTTCATCTTCTGTGCCATCAAGAGTTATACATAATACAGTATTTCTTAAAGGAATGCCTCATGATGCTCTCCTATTTGATTAGCAGGAAGTTTCTGACAAGCTGATGTCTGATGCATCAATGACGGTCCTGCTCCAGGCATGAGCAATTACACTACCCATCATCTTGCTGCTCTTTATTTTCTATCATCTACTCCAAGGATTCGGAGACTTCTGCTTCAGTTTAGCTGTTTGCAGAGTGAGAGGCAATCCTTTTGCACATATCTTTCCAACAAATGTAATACTCCCTTCATCTTCTTGTGGGTATGAACCAATGATATTTTAAATAATGAATAACGATATTTGAAAATTTCCAATTTACTCTTATCCCCCAAATCAATTTTATGATGGGCACATTCTACTTAAGCCTTGATTTTAATCAGAGATTTATGTTAACTCCTAGCCTTTTGTCATTTTGTCAAAATGTGTATTTGGCGCAGCTCCGTATTCTCCACTCTCAGCATTTATTTTCCCCATGCTATTTTCTTTATTCCAAACAGCATATCACTATATTGAAGTCTTCCCCCCTCTCCCATGCTGCTCATAAGACCTAGGGGAGGCAGTCCATACCCTCAGCTCCAAGGGTGGGCCTAATGGGTCTTAGAGAAATTCCAGCCCCTTTGCCAGGGATTGATTCAGATTAATATATTTAGATAATATATTACCTAATTCTAGCCAATGAAATGTGAGAAGGGATTTGCTGGAGGTTTGGAGGAAATTCTTTCTTTCATCCTAACAGAAAGCTAAAGGAGGCCTTTCTCTCTCTGCAGCTAGATGTAAAAAGGAAAGTAGCCCCAACTGCTACCAGTAGACATCCCATTGCCATGAGAGAAACTCCAACTTAGAATGAAACTGACATGGCCAACAGCACAGCAGAAGAGAACGTCCAGAATCACTGAGCACAACATCGAGCCATCAGATGACCCAACTCTGAAGTGTGCCCTAACTTTCATCTTTCATTTATGTGAGCTAATGTATTTCCTTAAACAATACACAGGTATTAAGATACTTGTGGCTGAACACATTCTGATTAAAATAAATCTATTCTTTTTGGCTGCTCCAAATGACACTTTGATCCACTGATTTCTATGCACTAAAGGATTTAACATTATTAGTGAGACAAATCAAAAATAGTTCTGATGCTTTCTCTGATTTTAGCAAGATGAGATCTAGCAAGACATCTGGATTGCTAAATTCTGCTATCAGTATTTTATCTTGGCTCTACCAATTAGATGATCCAATCTGATTCAATATAGCAAATTAGTCACTCAGGGTAAGAGCAATAGGCTCAGCCTTAACGTGCTTTGAATTTGAGAAGTTTACTTTATCTTCCCAGTGTTTGCATTATGCTGCAAGTTGTTGTGACTTTGATTCTAGTGATGTCTACGTGGAGCTTAAATAGTTGTATGAGGTGATGCTGACTTATCAGCTTTCCAATCCAAAAACATTATATCTTTGCTTACAGTACATGCAAAATCAACTTTTACTTTCTGATTAAATTTGAAGCTAACATGTTTTTATGATTGAAAGACTTCGTGGTTCTCTAGTTTCCTTTTCTGTGTTTTTCTTTTTTCTCTTTCTCTAGCTCTTTCATACAGCAAATATTTACTGATTTTCTGCTATATGCCAGGCATTCACAGGGTGAAGGACATGCAAAGGTGAAGAAGACCCACACCTGCCCTCAAAGCCTTCTGACCTGGAAGGGAATCAGACATACCTTGTGAAGCACCGTGAAAAAGCGTAAGCCACATGCTGTGGAGGGGGAGGGAGCAAGTTATTCTTCCTGCCCCCAAGTATGCATTCTTGCCATAAGCCCTTTGACTCCTGCTTTCATGTGTTTTTTTTTTTTTAATTTTGACAAAGGGTTTACTTAAATATTGTCCACCTTGCCACATTTGACTACCCCCTCACCATACTGTTAGACAGAGCTCAGTTTCTTCTAGACGATCTCAGAAATGACTCCATCAAAAATGGCACAAACACTTAATTAAGATTAAACTCTGTGCCTTCCTCGCTCTCGTGGGCCTTCTTCCAGGGGTTAGGGTTGGGAGTGATAAGAGAATAGAAAGTGGTCTGAGGCCTCTGAAACTCTGAATCCCTAGAGTTCCCTGGACCAGTCTCATAGAAATGTGCCTCTCTGCTCTGTGGACATGTCATGCCCTTTTTCCTTCTTTCATCTTTAAGGTGAAAACTATGAGAGGCCAGTCCATTCTCTCTCTTAATGTAGGCAAAGCCAGTGTCTGGTTTTCTTCTGCCCTATTTTCAAGTTTTAACCAGAATAAGGGTACAGCATCTCACTTTCTGCTCTGTTTAAAAGTGCATGAAAGTAAGTAGGAAGAATACAATTTTATTATTCTAACAATCATACTGGAGAGATCGCTCTTGTTCTAATGGGTACCATATACCCTGTCCTAGTAAAAGGCATGGCTTTCAGAGTCCTTCAAACTCTGAGATTAATAAATGCATTCTTACTTGCTCCTTTAAAGTGAGGCCTTTGGAATACTGTTTCACTCGCTATTATGTGTACCTGTCCTTAATTGCAATAATATTTCTCTAGCTGCCTTATGCAGAAGGAGCAGTACTGGGGAGATAGTAATGTTGGTGCCCACCTCACAGTGGGATCCATTTCCTACCCTGGGAAGGCAGGAAAGTCTGGGGATGGAGCGTAAGCAAGCTCGCAAGTAGGGAAGAAGGAGTGTCCGTGGGTTGGAAATTGTCCTGGTAGGTGCAGGCAGGCAGACCGATCAAGGGCTCTGGATGCTGGAGAGGGTATTCTTATAGTTACTGATTCGCTGGAACTAAGATGAACTTCTGAACTGATAGCAAAGCAGGAGTTCTCTCAACTGCATAAAAGAAGAAAGAAAGAGAGAGAGGAAAAAAAAAAGAATGCAGCTAATATTAATGAATTCCTCATTGTGTGACAATCACACTGCTAGTCCTTCTCATGTATTTTTAATCTTCAAGTGCTCCAAGAGCTACAAAATGCCTCCTAGCTAGTGACTGGCAGAACTGGGAATCCACGGAGGACCGTCTGACACCACACTTACCTTTAAATTACCCTTGCTAAAGCATGTGTGTTTATCCTTGTCCTGAACCTCAGGCAGCCATGTTTATCCAGACCCCGCAGGTGTAAAATTGATGACATAATCATGTGATGGTGTCTATGGGACTATTACAGGAGGATTATGCTATTATCAACAAATCGGAGACTAGTATTGTTTTATCAGCATGGGAGTGTTTTCAATTAATTTGTAATTAGATAAAGGAAGCAATTTACTGGGTCTTGGAGGAGTCAGGGCTGTGGAAGGTTTATCTCATCAGTCTCAGCTGTGCATTCCTCCTGCACCGGCTCATTGTTTAGGTCACAGCAGTGATACATGATCTGACCTATAGGAGTAATTCAATAAAACATCAATATTTTTCTTCCTTTAACCCATGTGGCTATGATGACTTGAGAAATCTGCCTGGAATAGCCTCCACCATGAGCCTGTCAAAAACTACACCTCTAGCTTTATTGCTGTCTCAGCTACTCCTGCCAAAGAGCCTGGCCATGTTAGAAATGACCAAACTAGTTTTGTCTAGGGTAGAAAAAAAATGGAATTAATGGTTTTAAACCTGTTTTAAGTGTCTTTGCATCTAGATTTTCTAGGTACTATATCAGCCTCTTTACACCCACGGTCTGATATAATTCCCTCTTAATCATCTTGCAAAATAGGCACTGTTATCCATATTTTATTGAATGAGCAAGTTTAAGTTAGCTGGTGGCTAAGCCAGGAACAGTGCCTAGTTCTGTAGCATTCTCAGGCCCCAGGGCCTTTCTTTCTATGCTGCTTAGCCCAGGCTTATGCAGACTGTGAAAAGTGAAAACGTGGCTGGTCCTCCCACACACCAGAGGAGACTGTAGTCATTTTCTTGGAAGCCCTTTCTTTTATTTATAATGTCTTAATCAGTGTCCAGGTATTTGCAGGACTTGCCACAGACACTTCAGTAAATATATGCTAAATAATATTATTATTGTTGTTATAACAATAGTGACAAGAATAAGTGCAAACCTCACTGCTTACTAGGTTCCAGGGACCCTTCTAAATGCTTTGCATATATTAACCCATTAAATCCTCATAAAAACGCTGAGATAGATGCCTATTAGTACACCCATTTCACAGGTGAAGAAAAATAGTGACAAAGGAGTTAATCAGTTCACCTAAGGTTACATTCTCACTTGTGGTGGAATAAGATCTCAAAACCAGGAAGATAACAAGTGTCTATAGTAGGGGTTTCCAAAATGCAGTATTACTAAAAAGTAGTAAAATTTATCATTATATTTACTATTGATTTAAAAGTTATATTTATTATTTATCTTTGAAATAGCCACGAATAGTTAAGATATCATTTGATACCGGCCCCCCCTTGCTCAATGTCTGGTAGTCACATCGAATTATGCAAGAAGCTCTAAGGAAGGAATGGTAATTCCCACAAACACACGCATACACACACACACCTGTGTGGGGGTGACTATAGACCCTCACTACACTGCCATCTGACTGCAGCGTCCTTGAGCCTGGTTTAGTTGCAGGTATAGATCATAGTATCTACATTTATCTCAATCAACTCTCCTAAGGTAGACAAGTGGCTTAAAAAAAATGACTCCTACAAGGAAACTTGGGTTTGAAAATAGTACCTGTAATGCGAACACGAGTGAATAAAAAGAAACTCTTTTTTATTGTTGATGCTTCTCACCCCAGAGTGAGTAGCTACATTACAAAACACATAGAATCATATCCAATAAAGCATCACTTTATTTTTTTGCTCATATATAAGAATATTTAGAAACAAACATGAGATTAATTTAGAAGAAGCACCATTTGATCTAAGTGAAAGTTCATGTTTCACAGAGTGCCATACAATCATACCTTGTAAAATTTAACTTATTAAACTATAATGCCACAATCTTCCTAAAATAAGCAAACTTTTGAGGTCGTTGCTGGTGCTTCCTCAGAAGATTTGTGTTTTCTGGTTTTTGTGGATTGCCATTTCCTATGGTGGACAGTAAATGTTTATAAAGTTTTTTGCAAGTTCTACATTCATCATCATCATCTTTCCTGAGACACAAATTAAGTTCTTAATATCTCATTAAACTTTTACTACCATTTTTAAACTTTCTGTTGCCTAAGGGGGTTTACTACAAAATAAAAAAGTATTGCCAAAAATAAAATGAATAGTTATAGACACATGCCACACTATAAATGATAAAACCATTGTAACAAAAAACCTCACACCACTCTCTCTGTACTCTATAACAAAGCTACTATGTAGGCTATAGTTCATGCACATATTTGAGGGACACCTAACCAATGATTTCCTATGTTTCTACTGATTCCAGATGACTCTCTATCATTATCCAGTAGTTTTGAGCATCTCTTAAGTCATGTCACAGTTTATGGCATGACTGGGGTACACCAAGTAGTTAGCAAGGGTGGTGGCAATGAATATTTCTCCCCCATCACCAAGACCAAAGGTGGTCTTGGCCAAATGAATGGCTAGGGTACTGTGTTTTATCAGCAAGCACCTTGCTGTCCTGGGAAAGGAGGCGTTAGTTGCATTGTACAGAAAAAGGTCAGGGAAAAAAAAGATTATCACTGGTGTTCTTCAGATTTTATGACATGTTAAAGTGAAATCTCTGTTTATTAATCATGCTTCTCACATACTACTAAATAAGACCAACCATGGCAGAATCTGGAAATAAAAAGTAAAGGTCTACCAAACCCATCCCGGCCTACTTTAATAAAATTATGTCATTGAAGAAAAGCAAATCTGGAATAAATGCTAACCAAAAAAGGATGCCAGAACAACAAGTGTCAACTGGGATTGTCCTAGGCAAACCAGGATGTATAGTCACACTTTTAAAGTCCCTTCCAATCCTGAGTGACTACAATCTTATGATAACTAAAACAACTGCTTACTTCCCTGTGATTCTAAGACCAGATGTCTAGAGTTGTTGAGTCTTGAAATCATCTGAGTTTTCCTCATTAGTATTCAACTTCCATCTACTCTAAGAATTTGTTAAGCACCTGATAAGAGACACTAAGCTAATTCCCTCCCCTCAGGGAACTCAGCATAGTGGGAGAATCAGAAAAGAAAGCAAACAGAGTATACCTCACCATATAATTTTTAATAGTTTGTCCTCCCCATATACATACACCCAGCAGAGTCTGTCTGTCTTGTTACCTCTGTTGGATGCAGGACCCAGCATAGTAGTAGATGGTAGTCAATCAATAATATCAATTTAAGAAACAAATGAATGATGTTCTGTAACAGAGACAAACCCAGGTGACTTGCTTGGGACAGGCCTCTAATTGAGATAAGAGGTCAAGGAAATACCAGGTGAGCTGAACTCAAAGGGCAAGGAGGACTCAGGGAGTTGGGAAGGGTGGGAAAGGGCCTTCTAGGCATTGGTGTAAATGCCTGGATATGGCAGACTTGCTTGAACTGCAAATTATTCTGAGCGACCAGGAAACAGGGTGGAGGCATGGAAGGAAATGCAGGTGTGGGCAGGGCCAGCTAAACTTGGGAATCTGGATTGGCCTTAGTCACGAGGAAATCAGAGTTGATTTGGGACACTACTCAGAAATTTAAGCTGCTTTTCTGAAGATCTGTAGCTCCAGTTACACCCAAGACTCCCTGGTTGTGCAGAACAGTGATGAAATAAAGCAAGGAATCCAGAGTCAACCTGGCTATAAACTCTTAGAGAGAAAAGGAATCAGGCCCATCCCAAGTTCATGGTAGCAGACCTTTTATAGAAAGATCCAGAGCTATGTTTGTGTCAGGGCTGCACGTTCCCTTGAGTCAGGGATGGTAGAACGCCTGTTTTCAAGCACTCAGCCTTGTCTACAGAGAAGTAAAAAGCTGAAGTAATTAAGCGACTAATTAAATTAAAAAGTAATAAAACTGATCTGAATTCTTTAGGTTTTCTTTATCCAACATATTCTTTGCATAATTGCTTTGATTTTCCGCTGAATAGCCACTCTTGTGTGGAAGAAATTTTGGCAACTTCACAGCAACTATAATAGCTTCACTTGGGATCACAAGCAATAGGAAGCATCTGTAAGCTTGTGTGGGCGTGTGCACAGGGGCAGAGGAGATGGGGAGAGGTAGCACAAAGCAGAGATGCCTGTCTCTTTGACTGCACCTCTATCTACACTACCTCAGAATCATCTCCAGCATTTTTTCCTAGCGTTGTCTCTTACTTGGAAAAGTATGGCAGTTTCCTTGCTGGAATTCCCCTCCATAGTGTCTGATCATTGCTATGGGCTTAATTCTCATGAAGCACAATCCCATTGCTAATCACACCCAGCCTCATCTCCCAACACCTCTTGCTTTCACCCAACTTTCCCCAGCCACACTGACCAAATGACCATTCTCTGAACATAGCCTGCACTTGAACACTTCCATAGCATTGATGCTATTGCAAAGTCCAAATTTTGCCCACTTCAGGATGCAGTTCAAACCCTTGGAAAGTTTCTCTGATCTTCTAGCTGAAGGGAACCCTTCCCTCTTCTCAACTTCCATAGCAGTTTACCTCCATTTCTTTTCAGCACTGAACACTCTGCACCTTATATTCGGGCTATGTATGTACCAGGCTTATTTCACTTACCTTTCCTGGAAATCTGTGCCTCACCCATGTCTATATTCCTTAGACTTTCCTATCACAGCCCCTGACTCGTGGTGGGAAACAATAAACAAAAGAATGAGTCCAGGCATCTGGAGACCTCCCTCTACCAAAAAGGTGTTCAAAGCTGATGGCATTTTTTAACAGAGACAGTGAAGCTACACAGCATCTCTTCCCCCAGCTGCTGGCTTAAGTGGTAATAAAGTCCCCAGCTGGGTACAGCTGTGCCAGTTGGGGACCAGCTGAGCATCTAGCTACACTTGCAGAATGAAAACACCCGGGCAGGGGTGGGGCTTGTCTTACTGATTACTAATTTTACTTTAAATAGTTGTATCCCTGGGAAGTCTATCCGCATTTCTCAGGCTTCTGGGTGGGCTTCTGAACATTAGTACCACTTGTTAGCTACAGTCTGAAGAAGTGCTTTGGTCTTTTTTCTTTGTTCCCTCAGTAAGGGATGTCCTAAGTTTCTGGGCCTTTGAATTTTCTGGATTGTCTGCAGATAGTGGCTGGTGTCATGATGAAGATAGTGGGAACACCTGTTATAGCAAAGGATTATTATTTGTTTAAACTCTGACATATTTTAAAAGGATTTTTAAAAGATTTCAAAAAGACATGTAGTACAAAGGTTTTTGTTTAAGTGAGAAAATCAATGGGAAAGAAAAATAAGCGTAGAACACTAAGTCGATTAATGATTAATATAGAAAATGATTGATGTAAAACACGAACCATAAAGTCCTGTATATTTGCTGCAGGTGGATGTAAATCCAACTCTAAGCTTCCTAGAAACCAGAAAAATGAAAGAGGGAAAGATAATCAGTTATAGGAATCACGGTGTCTGTGAGATAAGAACAGACCAATTGTTCAAGGGGAGCATCTCCCTCCCTGTCCCCTAGGAAAATTTTATTCTGTGCATTCTGTGAATTCTCCTGCATGATGCAGACAACATTGTCTTTAGTAACATTGAGTGAAACACAGCATAAGAACATAAGAAACACAACAGCTGAGTCCCTGGCCCCAGATAGGCTTCTGATGAAAGGCAGAATCTCCATGTGACAAAGAACTGCTAGAGAGACCAGTGGTTTTCCCCAGCTCTTTGTAACTTCAGCCCAGCAAATATTTCTGTGCTGAAACCATGTGTATTTTTTCTTCAGTTGCAATAGGTTTGTGCCGATCTAGTCACACTCTCTTATTGTGACTCCTGTGGCCTAATGGGCCCTGTGGCATGAAACCAGGGATGACAAAGATAAGTGGCCCACGTGTGGATAGAATCTGTATGTACCAAGGGGAGACAGAGCAGGGAAGTCCATTTATATGGCAATAAGGTTATATACTTCCTCAACAAAACACTTATGGAGCTCTTATATTGAGGAAGGGGGGTAATGGTGGACGGAAGAACCAGGTGCCCGTGTCATTCTCAGAACGTTCACAGTCTCGGAGGGGCAGTGAAGAAACAGCCAAAGCCATCAGGGTTCTACAGCTGTGTCTGGGACAGGCCTGGGCTGGACACGAGCCCTCCCACAGTTCTCTCAGATACCCACACGATGCTCTACACCCAAGGATCTCGTTCTTGGTAGCAAATTCCACTTCTGTTCAAGGAGAAACAACAGGAAGTACAACAGCCCTAGCATGGACTCTGAGGCTGGAGCAGAGTGAGTGGAATGGAAAGAAAGGAAGCCAGAAGTATGGCTGGGCTGGATTGCAGGGACAGGGCCGTGCGGGCAGCTGTGAGGACGCTCTCTCTCTCTGAATGAGATGGGAAACCACTGGGGGATTTTCAGCAGAGCAGACATACCTAGATTGCATTACTAAAGAATGCCTCCCACTACTGTTTTGAGCATTCACTGTAAGGAGGTAAGGGCAAGAGCAAGGAAAGTAGTTGGAGGTGATTTGGGATAATTCAAGTGTGATATGAGAGGTTGGGGTGGCCATGGTACAGGAGAGTAAGGAGGGAGAGCGCACTGGCCTGGGGAAGTGAACACGATCAGAATTGGGCTTCAAAAAAACTGATCCGGCAGCAGAGATGGGAGGGGAGGAATGTATGGATAATGGGAAGAAATTGGAAATCCTGAGAAAGTATTTCCTAAAGGTGGACCACAGACCACATATGTTTGAATCACCTGCAGAGCTTGTTAAGATACAAGCTGGGTCCCCTCCTAGAGCTACAGAATTAGAATCTCGCAGGAACCATTGTGAGGTCCTCACAAGGTTATTCTTTTGCATGTGAAAATTTGGCACCACTGAAGTCCTTAAAACTGAAAATCAACAGACTATTAATTGATGTGGATTTCAAGTCCAAAGAGAAATATGTTGGAACAGATAGATATCAGAGCTTTCTTCCCCTCTAAGATAATATTTGTCTTAGTTTGGGCTGCTACAACAAAATGCCATAGACTGGGTAACTTACAAACAACAGAAATTTATTTCTCACAGTTCTAGAGACTGGGAAGTCCAAGATCAAGGTGTCAGCAGATTTGACATCTGGTGAGAGCCCAGTTTTCATAGATGTCTGTCTTCTCGCTGTTACTTTTCATGGTTGAAATGAGTGGGGAGCTCTCTGGACTATCTTCTATAAAAGCACTAATCCTATTCATGAGAGCTCCACCCTTATGATCCAATCACCTCCCAAAGGCCTCACCTCTTAATAACGTCACCTCAGGGATTATGATTTTAACATATGAATTTGGGGGAGATATAAACATTCAGTCCATTGCAATATTATTTAATAGTAATGCTAGAAGCTCTTGTTTTTGTCCATATACTCTGTGCTAGATACTGCCTTTAAATAATTTACCGATGTGTCAGGGAAGACTTGTGAGAACCCCCACCCAACTCCCATCCCTCCTATGTAAGGCAAGTGGACCCCAAAAAGAGTCTTCTGCTTGCCGAGTGGGGCCATGAGTATGGAGCTGCCAGTTAGAGGTTAGGAGGGTGCAACAATGCTCTGAATAGGAAAAGGGAAAGAGAGACATCTTGGGATGGTCTTGTGTAGGGCTGGAGCCTCAGCCCAGAGTGGGAGCCAGGGTGGAAATGAAGACCTACAGGTTGGCCCTGAGGAGACCTGGAGAGAGAGGAATGATGATGTGGCAAGAACCCAGAGGGAGCCTCTGTGGAATTAGCAGAGATATTTAAACAGGATTTGGTGAAGCTTCCTCATGTAGCCTGTGATATAAATGCTCTTCCCCGCCACCTCCCCATCAAGTGTTTACCAACGTTACCTACTGGATCTGTTTGTGGGGTGCAATGATGTGCCAGGTTCTGCTGAGACACGGCACAGGCCAGAAACAGAGGCTGCCCAGTTGCCTCCCGTTTGCACCCCACCCACTCATCCAAGCTTTGCACCCCACTCACTCATCCAAGCTAGCGGCAACTCCATGGAGGTTGCCAACTCTGCCCCCGTGAGACTGACCTGCTCGCCTCCACTCTCTCCCGTTGAACCCCTTGTGCCATTTGCAGAGTATGTGTGTGGTAGTTCTGATTTATTGCCTCAGTATTTTCCTGGTTGAGAATTTGGAATTAGGGTAACCTTTGACCCACAGCAGTTGCTGATATATCACAAGATCTGTTAGAGTCTCCTCCAGATGTTGATGTTCCTGACATGAAGCCATTTCATTTGAAATTGGGTCAGCTGGAAAATTAGGTTAAGGATTTTTATAGTTATATTCCAAGGCAGAAATTTTACGCTTTTTATAAACCCAAGGTGCTAGTGGTACAAACCACAATTCAAAGAAGTCTAAATTCTGGACCAGGCAATGTTATAGTGTTAGGCTGTATCTGGAAGAAGACAGAAAGGTGGGAGGCCAGCTCAGTTGTTCTTGCCAGAGGAGTCAGCAGTGGAGCCTCAAGAATGGCTGTCAGAACCGCAAAGAGACTACAGATGTGTGGGAGCCTCAGCGTGGCCCGGGAGAGAAGAGGGAGCGATACCCCACACAAAGAGAGAGCATATAAATTCGGGTCCCAGCTCTGCCCTGAGCTCCAGCATTACTGCTGATGATTGCCTGACTGCCAGGTCAAACTTTCCATCATTAGGTGGTCCAGGCTACCTGTCAGAGTGCCTAACCTATTTAGTGCCATGTAAAGTTTCAGAGCCCTCCCTCACCTGTTCTGGAGCCCAGCCAGGGGAAGGTGGGTGGCAGTGGCTGCTGCTGTGAGGAGCAGTTAACTGCATTGGAAGGAAACATTATTCGAGTTTCCAATCACAGTCAGAGAACCTGGCATTTGAGGTAAGGAGGAACTTATAGACGACACAGAGACCAGGGTGGAAGCCAGCCCCATCTGCCCCACCTTGATTGTATAGTGCCAGGCTCCAGGCAGAGTCGGAAGCTCAGGGGAAGGCAGCCCCGAGAAGGCACAGCCCTCTTTGTATTTAGTGCTTTAAGAAAAATACATGCCAAATGGAAGACACTAAGACCTCAAGACAGGAGGAGCAAGGGTGGCGAGAGATGAGAGGTCTTGGCTGAAATTTCAGAAGTGGGAGGTAAGGGGTAAAGGATGTGACAAACTTTTTTCAAATACCAAATACTAATAATACTTTTTAACAATGTAAAAAGACAACATGACTTGTTCTGTGGACCAAAGGAGAAGTCAAGGTTCAGTGAATGGAAACCACAGAGAAGTGAATTCCTAGGTAAATTACAAAAAAAAATAAATAAATAAAAAACATAAAGGACATTCTCTGTCTCTAGAACTTCTAGAACTACCTAGATAACCACTCAACACATGTGCCAGATGGGGAGCAGGCTTAAGCACTGGATGTGGATTTTCCTTAAAAGATTTTTAAGGTTCCTTAAATCTATGATCCTAGACCCAGGTCCACAGTCAAGATGTTTTCTACCTTTTATGTGAAACCCAGCCTCACTTTGGTCATTTGATAAATCAAGATAATAAAACTCTTCTCGTTAGACTATTGAGAAAATGTGAAAGGTACCATGTGTTCAGTGTTTTAAATCTTTCAGAATGACGGTCAGTGTCTAAATGCAAACTACGTCTTTTTCATTTAATTACATGAGGGCACATGTTAGGCAAATGATGCGGACTGGAAGAATTGGACAGTGTGGATATTTTGAAATATTTGCCACAGTTCTACAGCCAAGGAAGATTCAAGTTCCTGATTCTTTCCCCATTGAACTTGTTCGCATCTGGATTTATTTATGCTGGGAAAAATGCCCACTTCCTGACCCACAATTCTTCACAGTAACAAGGAAGCACCCACCCAGGACAAGCATCTTTACCTCAACTCTGATCAAACTAGTGAGTCAGAGGTTCTTGTCACACAGGGTTTGAAGCCACCAGAATCTACCATTCTTAGAGACTGCACACAGTCCGGGCCATTAAAATGACTTTTTAATCAAGGCAGCATGATGAAAATGTTGACTTTAGGGAGAATCACTCATGATCAAGAAGTATTGTCCATACTTGCCAAACATCTGTATTTGGTGAAGAAACATCTAAGTCGTTCAACTAAAGTTTTCTTTTTCATTTGGATGTTTTGGTGTCATGTAGACTCAGCCTCAGTCAAGACTTGGAGGAAAAACTTGGCAGAAGGAAAACCAGAATGACAATGATAGCATAACAATCTTAAGAGAATAAAGATTTTTTCGTTTGTGGTTGTCATGATGCAGGAGGCACTGGAGGAAAGCCATGCTTCTAAGTAAGTCAGTGAGCAATAACCAGGCAGTAGAAAATAATGAACCAGACTCTTAGACTTCTTTCACAGTTTGGGCACATGATTGGCAAATTAGGAAGCCATAAAAGTGGCACGAAATAAGATGAACTGTAAGTCATTTTAGCAGGTTTTTGGAAATCTCGAATGCACAAAGATTAACAGAAAAAGAAAGTAATCTACAATCCTGAGCAAAAAGAAATGTGTATGAAAGAAACCACTTATAATCTCTGTGAAGGCTATTGAGGAATGGAGAAGAATCCCAGGAACTGGGCAGGCCCCTGCAGCCTCGTAGAGGCTCAAGGAAAGGGAGAGAGCATAGGCATGTGTACTATGAGTGCATCGTAGGGAGAAGGAGACTCTTAGGGTTGAGGATTAAATTGGCACCACAGTTGTGCCGCTTTGTCAGAACAAGGAAATTGATGATATTATTCCTTCATTCATGCCCCTTTCCTGTCTTTCTTATGCCATCTCCAGGTTAGCACAGCTCTTAAGCATCCTCTCCACTCATGATCTGGAAGGTGACAACCTTGGGTGCTGGTTTCTTCCATACCCTGCCCTGCCAATTGCACGCTTAACTTCTCTGGGCCTGTTTCTTCCTGTTTACAATAGAGATGTTGAACAATATTACTTTAATAATAGCATCCAAAACCAAGAAGTTAAAATCCACAAGAACTAAGGAATTATTAGAGGAAGAAGCAACATTTGGAATTTTAAATGCATTTGCCAAGCGATGTTTTTGACTAAGAGGCGAGGGCAATCCAGGATCTAAGCACCATCGTAAGGCTAGGCGTTGAGCTGTAAGGTAATACATAAAGAAACACTGGGCAAGGGGAGTACTAGACTCAGTGTTCTTGAAAAAATATTAATGGAACACGCAGATGGTACCAAGCTAGAAGAAGCAGACCTCAGTGTGGGCAGGCAGCGAACACATGAATGATATTAAGAGATTATAGAAATGTGGGTAGAAAGGAATGGAATGGAATTCAACTTGGAAAAATGCAAAGTAATGCATTTGGAAGCAAGTAACCAGAAACACATGAGTTTGCAATGTTCTGTGGGAACAGAATTAGCTGGAGACAGAATCATCCTGCCAGCGAACAGAAGATGAATGATCACTGCACCCCTAGGGGAGGCTGCACTTGGCATTCTGAGTTCAAATCTTCCCCTTTGAAAGTAAGGAATGAGAAAAAAATATGAAAAAAGAGATCAGGAGAGTGCCAAACCAATAATTAGGGAATTAAAGGCGGTTGACTTAACAGGAAGACTTTAAAATTTCACAGAATGAGCTGGCTGTCATCAGGCTCTGACAGGAGCATAGAGCATTGGAGATTCCAGTTTGCAAACTGGTGGGGAGCTGGGGACTGTTGGAAAAGAAGGGAGTCTTACAAACCTACTCCATCCTCTCCCTTATTTTACAATTGAAGCCAAGACTCAAACAGTTCAGTAAAGGGTGGAGTTTATTAAAGCTATTTTTTAAAGCAGTATCCCACTCACGTCTCCAGTGTTTATCACAAGGCCTGGCATAAGCAAACGCCTTCTCCATGGGTGTTAAATGAGTGAAACGTTCTGTAGCTTCCCGACATTCACTTCTAAAACCTCTGCCTGTTTTAAGGCAGAGAGATGTGGGGAGGCAACACATAGGGTGTCTCCACACTGTCAGTGTTGGTGTTTAAATGTGATGTCACTACTACCTTTAGACACTGAACACTATCAGAGAAGCCCTTTCCAGAAACCAAATCTAATCAGCCCATCAAAAGGTAGCCACCTTCCGGCCGGGTGCGGTGGCTCACGCCTGTAATCCTAGCACTCTGGGAGGCCGAGGCGGGCGGATTGCTCAAGGTCAGGAGTTCGAAACCAGCCTGAGCAAGAGCGAGACCTCGTCTCTACTATAAATAGAAAGAAATTAATTGG
>CAUYRT010072822.1:0-30350 GCA_963574885.1 Lepilemur ruficaudatus
TTCTATTCTTGAGATACTTCACTTAGTAGAATGGGTTCCAGCTCTAACCAGGATAATATAAGAGGTGCTATATCACAATTATTTTTTTGTGGCTGAGTAGAGCTCCATGGTGTACATATAGCACATTTTATTAATCCACTCGTGTATTGATGGGCACTTATTTCTGAACTAGCCTGAAACTAGTCTAAATTAAGATTGTAAGAAATGGGAAGGTTAAGATAAGTTGAATAGCATGACATAAAATATATATATTTTGGATTCATAAAATGGATTAAATTAGAAAATTATTTTTCTATATTATGTATAATGTATTCTTATTTTTAAATATTTTACTTATATCATATTTGAATAGAGCATATTAATAGTCTCTTTGACAGCTCCCATTCACCTGAATTTTCAAAATCTTATCTGTTATTGGCTTCTAAATGCAAACTATAACTTATAAAAAAAGATGGTGCAATATGGCTGTTTCAACAAAGAAGCCCTAAAATTTAGATCCTTCTAACTTTATAAGAAAGTGGTATATGCTGACTCTGTTGTGAAATAGAATACAAATTGTAGGTTAATTACATCTAGGGATTTGGCTGTAATTGGTTAGAAAAATTTTTCCCATTTAAACATTTTGACCTACATTAAATATTGCACTTTTATGTTTTAAAAAGTCAAGATCAGCTTCCTTGAAGTTTTTTTATTAACTCAGCTTGTAAAGTTGTCTACTTCATGCTACATTTTAAAAATATATGTTAGCATATTTAAATTTCCACCAAAATCAGTTTTGTGGCATATTTCCTCAAGATTTTCATATCACTTAAATTGTATTAAATGTAAAAATGTAATAAGATATAAGTATCAATTCTACCAACACACTCACAGCTATTGTGAAGTATTGAGTAGCAAATCAAGGAAAAATAAATAAAATAACATTTCATAAAGAATATGTTAACCTAACAATTGTAGGTGGGCTTTAGTCATGAACCTATTGTTAATCAATTGCATGCTTTCAGTGCTAACCAAGAAAAAGTTATTTATTGAAGAAAGACATAGAAGTTATTTATTGCACAGGTGAAAAATAAGATGCCTGTTCGATTTAACAACAGTATTCTTAGTTTGTAATGGGTTTTAAATACAGCTGTTAGAAAAATTTCACATTCCTTAGTCTAGGGGCACATATGAAAGAAAGTGTACAATTTAAGCAAAAAAGTCTGTGAAAACTATTTGGAGCCTTACAATACATAATTTTAAGCCTTTCTCTTTGAAATGTGAGATATCAAAAATATGAAAAGAAAATTCTCAAAAGGTCAAATAGCAGTGGACATTCATTAAAGTTAGTCTACGTTGGAAGCAAATTAAGTATAAAATGCAGTCAATTAGCTGTGTAATTTGAGATAGAAAATTCACTGCTGCTTCAATTATATAGCAGAAGAACTGGGTAATATCTATAGGTTTAAGTATGATAGCAATGAGCTTAATGGTGGCTTAGCCACCAAAATTATCTTTGTAAAGAAAGGAGATGCAAATAAAAACCTATCAACTATCAAGGGAAGTCATAGGTTAAAACAAAGCAAGCCTTTGTACAAAGATTCTTAAACCCAGGTCAGTGAATAGAATTTAAGAAGTGCTATGATCTTGAATGGAGAAAAAAATTACATTTTTGTTTGTACTAACCTCTAATTGAAACTTAATATCCCCTTCCATTTTGAATGTAGGCAAAAAACCACAGTAAATCTAGAAGTACCTGTGAAATCACATATATTTTCATATCGCGTAAGGTACTGAAGATATCTTGAAATAACATTCATGCTTATCACTACTTCAAAGCTTCAGTAGTTATTAGATCTGCCACAAGATCTTATTTAATAAATGAGCACGTGCATTACTATGTCACAAATTTATTTTTATAATTGTATAACTGTATTTCTTTCTTTTACATATATATACACATATACATATTTATTTATTTATTTCAGAATATTATGGGGGTACAAACGTTTTGGTTACATAAATTGCTTTAGTACCATTTGAGTCAAAGTTATAAGTGTGTCCATCATCCGGATAGTGTGCATTGTACCCATTAGGTGTGAGTTTACTCATCCCTCCTCCCCCCTCCTGCCTGCTGGATTTCCAATGAATGTTATACCTGTATTTCAATACATTTGTTTTCTATGGAGTCATATATGTTATATTATGGTATTAAAAACATTCTTCTTAGGAGTCCCAGGCTTCACCAGATTACCATAGGGAACCGTGGCATAAAAAATGATACTATTTCTAGCCAGCTGTCTGTTTGTCTGCCCAGAATCTTACCCTAATTTACAACGATTTCAGTCCTTTTAACGTGCAGTCATCATCTTCATCCGCTCCTTTTCTTTTGAAGTATTCTAGAAGATGTACCACTCAAGGGAATGTGGGGAGCCAGGCTTTTAAGCAATGAATTGCTGACAATATAATGACTGAGGATTTTACTTAAAATGATGTCAGTTGATAACAGATTGAATGGGAGAGGGAAACAAGGTGAGGGGAAGTGGAATTCGTAAACTGAGAAATCCCTGAATCCTAACCTTTAGCAATAAAAATATTTTTAAGAAATTATATTTTTCCTCCTTAGACGAATGTGATATTGTGCCTACCATTTCACAGATAAGGCAATTATTGTACTGATATTTATTCAGGAATAATGATTTTAATGTAAATGTTACCTGATTAAAAATATTTCTTGAATTTTTTCTTTCCTCAAATTTTAGTGAAAAAATTTCAAGCATATACAAAAATCAAAAATAGCATAATGGATACCCATATACCCTCTTCTCATCCTCCCAAATTCCTAGAATCAACAATGGTTAACATTTCACCATACGTACTTTTGTTCTCTCCCTCTCTGCCCTTTCTCTGTCTCTCTCTAATATACAGTATAACACACACACACACACACAGAACACACACACAAGCTTATTTTGTTGTTTTAACATTTGCAAATCAGTTATAAACACCATTGTACATTATCCCTAAATAATTCAGTATGCACCAGCTTGGAATATGGGTATACCATATATAACCATGCTTATTTATCATGCCCCCCAAAACATAATACCATATTATTATTTGGTATCCATTCAATATTCAAATTTCCTCAGTACTTCAAAAATGTCTGTTACATTTTTGAAGGTTTTTTGGGGTATCAATATCCCATTATGATTCATGTATTGCATTTGGTTATTATGTTTCTTTAGCCCTTTTTAGTCTAAAACAGCCCTCCCACCTCTTTTTCTTTTTACCAATATGGACATTTGAAGAAAACAGGACGATAGCCTCAAAAAATGTCTAACCTTTCTGAAATTGTCTGATTTCTTCCCCCTCACAGTATTGCTTAACTTGCTTTCTATTCTCTGAATTTGTTGTAAACCAGAAGTTAGGTCTAAATAAGACTTGAAAAGATGCAAGTTTGGCTAGAATATTTCATAGGATGCTGTGTACTTTGTATTATATCACATAAGGGGATACATAATATAAGATAGTCCCACTCTAAATGCTGTTAGGTTTAATCACTTGGTTAAAGTGATGACTGTCAGATCTTGCATTGTAATGTCACAGTTTTCTCTTTAAAATTAATAGATGATCTAATAGCTTTAGTATCCATTGATGATCCTTCCCTTACTCAGTTATTACATTGGAGCATGCAAAATGGAGGTTTTCCTAATCCTAACATGATCCTACATTTAGTAGCTGACTTTCTTCTGTTACAGAAAACTTCTTTTTCTTCCTATTAATAACAATATGGACTCATAGATTCTTATTTATTCAATAGGTTATTATAAATTAGAGTTATTATTCTTGGTCGGTGGGAGCTCCTTTAAGCTTCCTGCTCAATTGTCCCAGACTCACCTTGGACTTTCCCTACCCCAGGTTTAGATAACCATTTTTTCAAGGACCTCTGGTTTCTTTTAGAGGGAAATGATATATAGAAACCAAGATCTGGGCAGTAGCTCCTTCTCAAAGGAATATTGGCAGCTTTCTGGCAAACAGTCCCAGGGGAAATAATATTTTCATGTTGCTTTTGCAAGGATGCTTGATAAATCTCTTTCAGAATACCTTGAAGTTCAGACTAAGTCTAAACATGTTAAAAAGTCCTTATTGTGTAAGAATTAATATACAATCAGTAAGTTATTATTTAAATACTCTCTACTTCTGAATTTTTGAGCCAAAGTTAACCTACCTATATATACATAATCTATGCTGATTTGCCAAGCAAATGAACAATGTAAATAAGATAATGGGAGGCATTCCTAAATGTACTTAAGGGAAGAAATTGTTGTTTAAAGACCTTAGCTCATTGTTTGCATGCAAATGATGCTGTTAGTTAGAAATGAGCCTTATCTAATTCATTAAAGTACAGCAAGTAGGACTTCTCAAAATCTCCATTTGCAATTCATATTATTCTAGGTACTTCTTGTAAGACAACTGTTTTCTGTTAAGTCTTCTTTTACTTTGTCTTCTCACTAATTCAGACTCCCCTGACCAAACAGCTTTCAGTTTTTAGCTTCAACCAAACAGCTTTTCAGCACCTTACTTCCTATAAATTAAAAGCTAAAAATTTTAATATGATTCAAATATCTCTTCATGGTGTATGTCATCTTTTAAATATACCCAGTATATCCATGTAAACCTGTGCTAAAAGCGGGCTCAATACATTCATATTCTGCCCCCAGGATCTCTCCAGTCCTAATTGCAGTGCACTTGCTCTGTATCTGAACTTCCTTGTTTCTCATCACCAGTTTGACCTTGACTCTCTCTTCATCCAGCTCAGGGTTTGTAAACAGAGTGCCCACAGGCTGAATCCTGAATGCATGCAATGTTATTGCACAGGCACTGCTTTGAAATAATTGCCAAAATTTAATATAAGAGATTTCTTCTTTGTAAAAAATATGGGTTTCTGTGTTCATTTGAGAATTTGGATGTGTCTACTGGGCACTCATTCCCACATTCTCTTTTGGCACCATCAGCTGCAACTGAGTAACAGATGTTTCACACTGTTGCTCCTCAAAGTGTGGTCTCTGGTCCAGAGCACAGACATCACCTGGGAGTTGCTAAGAAATGCAAAATCTAATAAATCACAGTCAGCATTTTAACAAGATTTCCAGGTGATTCATGTGCACATTAAAGTTTGAGAAGCACTTCCTTGGGTAAGCAAGCTCTGTCTTCAGTTTGCAACACCTGTCCCACTTTGCTCATTTATATTAATTGCTTTCACATAGACGTTTGATTTTATAATACCTCATTCAGACCCTTGTATAATGATGATGATGGTTGTGGTGGTGGTGGTGCTGATAACACATAATATTTCCAGGCACTGTTCCAAGTGTCTTACATACCTCAAACCTCATAATAACTCTATGAAGTAGTTGCTGTTCTGCTTTCAATTTTATAGACAGGCAATGGAGGCACAGACTGGTGAAGCTCTTTGCCCGGGATCACACAGCTAACATGTATTTGAACCAAAATGCAGACCCACACAGTGTGACTCCACAGTTCTTACTCTAGATCAGATTTTGCATTATTTATTCTAGTTTTGTCCTTTAATATTCTCTAGTATTTACTTCCAGTTTCTGTCCACCAACCTTTCACTTACCTTAGCTGGCCATATTTAGTAGCAAGAGAATTGGACATAAAATCTGTTTTGACCTATCTTTCCAAACATGTTGTCCATCATTTCCACTATTTCAGTTTATGTCTGAAACATTATATGACCTGAAGTTTTCTGTTCTTCAGATTTTGCAAAAAGCACTTATTTTGGTTGAATTACCTGTCTCCTTATTTTCTTTTTTCTCAAAATTCTGTCCATTCCTCAAGACTCAAATTGAGTGAAATTTTCTTAGTGATGGTGAGCTGCTCTTCTGAAACAGGAGAAGTTTGTTCTCTTGAGTTTTTCTTGCCTTCTTTTATAAAAATCATATAATAGTTTACATATCATATCTATTTACATATGTTTTTCCCCCAGCAAGATTAAAAGCTTCAAGAGGGAAAGGGTAATATATTATTCTTTTCTCTATAACCTGCAGTACTTAGCAGAAAGCCTGGTACATTGTAGATGGCCAGTAAGTATTTTCTTAATTTAAATGATGAGTAAACCTAAGGCATGAAACTATAAGAATTCTAGAAGAAATTATTGGAAAAACTCTTATAGACATTGGCTCAAAATGGGCAGAACCCAAAGGAGATGCTCAGCTTCATGAACTATAATCTAAATCATACCCTGGTTTGGATGCTGCTATGGACCACTCTACCACTGTAGACAGTGTATGAAGAATGCCAGTGCTACTGCAAAGAATTCTAGATAGTGCCTTATAATTCTCTATCACTCATTCAAGATTCAAAAACTAAACTTCTTCCTTCAGATTCCATACTGACCTTGGTATGTCCTTCTGCATAATTATAGTGTTCAGATTCTGGACAACTAAAGTTAACAAATGTCTCTTACATCCCCCTCTTAGTTATTATTCTCATTTGAATCTTCTTCAAAGTCACTATTATTTAAATACACATGTTCTCTATTATCACATCTCTCTCTTCTTTCTTTTATTTTTCTTTTGGTCTCCACTGCTCTAAAACGATTATTGCCAATGTCACCAATGATCTCTTGTATTTCAATCCACTGGACACATCTTAGTCCTACTGTATGCAGGCCATGTGACATTAACCACTTTCTGTGTTGGCACTTTGTCCTATCTTGTCTTCCATGTCACCACTCTTATCTGATTTTATTCTTATCTCTATGCATAATTCCTTTCTCTCTTGATGGCACTCTTTCTTTCACTTGTCCCATATATACTGATGTTTCTCAGGGACCTATTCTCAACTCTTCCATCTTCTCATTCTATGCAGTTTCTCTGGTTGTTATCCATAAAAATAACTATAGACCTCACTGTGTCAAATAGAATCAAATCCATAGAGATTTAAAAAAGAATTATAGTGAGTGAAACAAGGTAGAAACATATCCATCTTCATGTAAAAGGAGTCTGCCTAGAGGTAGTACAAGGCTGGTATCACTGCTCTGTGATGTCAAAGACCCAGATTCCTTCTATCTTAGAAATCTGCCATCCTTTGGTATGGCCCTTACATTCATGGTCCAAGATCTTCAGCCATTAAAACTGCTTTTCAGGCTGCAGGATAGAAGTGGACAAAAAAGGAGATACCTCTCCTTTTTAAAAGGGACTTCTAAAAGGTCTATGCAACATTTTTGCTTACATTTCATTGGTCAGAGTTTATTCTCGTGACCATGCTAACCTGCAATGAATATTCAAGCTGCAGTGGAATGCATTTTAAGGTAGGCAGCTAAGCAGTCTCTGCCAAAATCATCCATCTCATTCCAGGTACTAAATCTAACATTTGGCCCAATATATAATAGTTTCAGATTAGACCTGCATATATCAGCTTCAAATGGAGCATTTCCTCTTCTATGTCTGAAAACCATCTCAAAATCAACATGTCCAAGACTCAGTATGTTCTATTTCTCCACAAAATCTACTATCGGTGATATCAATATCTATTCATTTGCTCAAGCAGGAAACTTGGAAGTTATAGGATATAATATTAATGATACTAAGTTGTATGTGTTTATGATAGAGACTTTGATAAGAGTTTTACAAATGTTTCCCCACATAATTTTTATAATAATTGAGTTATAAAGATCTTTAACATCCATCGTCTCACCTGACTCTATGAGATGGTAAGCAAAGCATGGTAGTATTCTCAAGTCCATTTTACAAATTATGAAACTGTAGCTCAAGAAAGATTAAGATATTTGGCCACGGCTAATCAAAATCATAAAAGAACCCAGGACTAAAATTCAGTGATTTGGACCCGAATATGTGCCTTTCCCATTACTGTTACACATGACCGTATTTAGCTATGTGAACAAAACATCTAATGTGGATGACGAAAACAAGACAAACAAGTGAGTATTCCGCATTGCCTTTACAACTCTCCCTCAAAGGAGACTTTTGGAGTTGATATATATGTTTGTCACCTTGATGGTGGTGATGATTTCATGGGATTATGCCTATATCCCAACTGATCAAATTGCATTCAGATGCCCCTTGAGTTAGGATGGGGTTACATCTTGATAAATCCATCATAAATAGAAAATATTGTAACTCGAAAATGTCTTTTCAACTTACAACATTTTCAATTTACAATGGCTTTATCTGGACATAATCCTAGTTTAAGTTGAGGAGCGTACTAAATGTGCATTGCTTTTGCACCACTTTAAAGTCCAAAATTCGTTAAGTCAAACTGTTGTAAGTCAGGGAAGATCTGTACATTAGTTATGTACACTTCATGTCTTCATGTCCACATTATGTATACCTCAATAGAGCTGCTAAAATGAATTTTAAAATGTTTTAAAAATTGGTATGTATATGATCCTAATTGTCTGTTATAACTGAGGTATAGCTATTTATGCTTACCCCTTGACAGGATGATCTTATTTTTCTCCCTAATATTTGTATGACACAAATGTATGTATGCAATATTTACTACCTAATGGCCTTTTATTTTACACATGTTGTCATTATACTTTGCCTTTGAGTCATATAGTGAAGAAATGATGTGGTACTTTTTTAGAAACCATCAATTCTCTCCAGAAAATAGAAACACAACCCTCTCTTCTATTTAGCAGAGAGATAATGGTGGTCAGCTCCCAGTGGAAAGAGAGAAAGGATCCCTTCAATCTTCATAGACCTACAGAGGCATTTTCTGTTCAATACTGTGTCAGTCTGCTCTCTGTCCTATCGATCTAAGAACCAGGAAACCTATATTTCAGTTTACAATGCCTTGACTGTGTCGTATGCGACTATGTCTGTTAAAAAAAATCCTGGAAGATATCGCTTGGATCCTACTATTTTATATGTGTGCTTAGCTAAGTAAAGTAATCTACTTTACAGGTCAAAACCAAGTTTGAATAATCTATCAGATAGACTGCCTAAGTTCATCTGTACCTTGTATCCAATATTTAATGAATTTAATAATTCATATCAATGGTAGAATAAATAATGCACTAATAAAGTTCATGTAGAATCAGATTTTTGTACTCAGAGATACAAAATAATTTAGTATATATAATAATTTGGTAGATAATTTGGTAGAAGATATTACCTGCCACTCCCTCTGGTCTTATCTCCTGCCACTCTCCACCTTGTTCACCAGATTTTAGCCCTACTGATCTACTTTCAATTTCTTTGAATCAGTAAGTATTTTTGTTCCTTGAGAGAAACCAGTTCCTCTGTGTTGAAGTTTTTCCCCATGTTTCATCCAGCTAATGTTCACATATTTTCAGGGCTCAGTTTCAATGTCACTTACTCATAGGGACTCACTGTTACAACCACCACATCCTTCTCAATCTAAATAAGATCTGCTGCTCTTCTCCTTAGGAACAGGTTTCATTCAAATGACATCAAATATATTTGTCCTTAGACCATATGTACATCTTTGGAGAGAATTCTAAATGTTGAGTCTTGGATCATTATTGTTATTACTTATTTTCTCTGTTTTCCCAGCACTTTCAACAATTTCTCTTTGCTTTTGTACTCATCATGTATAATGAGGTTAATAATGTTTATAAAACATTTCAAAAATACACACAAACAGAAGAAACATGTCATATTCTAAAGTAAGACGTGATATCCAAAACTAGAGTAACTATGTCTGATTACTGACACTGTTTCTTTGGGGAAGCAGAATTTGATGAATGTTTACCTTTAGTACAACATATCTATGAAATTTCTTAAGTTGATAGTTCATAAATAAAGGAGTACTCATAACGATATTAATTTTTTCTCTATTCACTTACAGTTTACATTAATAAATTTCTTTGTATGATTATTGGTTTAATGGTTAATTAATGGTTTAATGTTGATATCACCCATACTAAAGCTCGAAATGGGTATGGACTAGGTCTATTTTGTTCAATACTTAATATTAAGTAAAGACAATATGGAGTGTAGCACTTAGTAGATGCATAATGTTTGGTGAATACATAGCTATACTTCCATGCTTATCATATTTTAAAGAAACCTATTCATGTAGATGTCTGCATCTCCAAATGGCATGCCAACATTTTTTAACTAGCCCATCATGTAGCACAATCAGTGCCTAGTATGTTGTGGACACTCAAATATTTGTTGATAAAAAAACTAAATTAATGATAAGCCAACTTGCCTCAGTGCATTATAATCTCTAGGTGAGCAGTTTGTGTATATTTTAAAGATGCCCAGCTTAGCCTATCTTATCACACAGACTCCCAGTTAAGTATTTAGACAGTTCATTAACTTTAAAAGTTGGCCCTCATGGTATTTGGCCTGTATTATTCACCTTCCACTGTCTCTTATAAATTCATTGGCAAATTTCTGGACTCCAACTGAAATGTTTGTGGTGGAGTTCTTCATACCTAATAGATTGTTTTAATTTTAATTTTATATTGGATTATTTATTTGTCTGAGGTCTTTATTATGATATGCATGAAGAGATATCATTATTTATGCCCAGTGACAAAGAGGTATTTCTTTTCTCCAGATAATGATCTCCTCACTTACTGTATGGGGTACTAAACTTTGGCATTCAGTTCTTCTACAAGAATGGTTGTTAAACTTTTTGGTCTTGGCATCCTTTTATGCTCTTAAACATTATTCAAGATTCCAAAGAGCTTTGGTTTATGTAGATTACCGTATTTGAAATTAAAAGTGAGAAATGTTGGAAATATTTACTAATTGATTTAAAATTGCATGTTGAAATAAAAAAAAAACAAATGTTTTATTAAAAACTACATTTTTCACAACAAAGAAGAAATAGTGAGAAGAGTGACATTGTTTTACATTTTTGCGAATCTCTTTAAGGGTTAGCTTAAGAGAAGGCAGCTGGTTCTTGTATGTTTCTACATACAATGTACTGCCATTTCTCACATCATATAATCTGTGGAAAACATTATAAAATAATGAGAAAGAAAAAGTCAAATACCATCTTAGTATTATGATTAAAATAGTTTTGGCCTCACAGACCCCCTAAAGGGGCTTCAAGGACCCCCAGAGGTCACCAGACCACACTTCAGGAACTACTGGTTAAGAGAATGGAACTATATTTATACCTCTTGTGGCTATATTTTTTAAAGGAATAGTAATCTGTGTTTCTGAAGAACTTACTTGCCATTGTATTTACCCTTTGCCTTTTCTTCTGCAAGATGAAAGTTGTAAACAAAATGTTGCCTTTCTCTTTCTCTCCCTGAAGAACTGTGGTTATCCTTCTCTATATAATGTATTCACATTCCACTGGATATGTACACAGTGTGGGGCAATAGATGAGATGTTGCTGGTGTTAGAAATTATGACTAGCCAAAGGAATTCAAAATATAGTAGGCACAGTAATAAACATCACCATAAAATCCAGAGAAAAAAGACAGAATAACAAAAAAGGATGTGAAATTATAAAGGAAGTGATAAAGTGGGTTATGATTTGGGAAGAAAGAGAAATACGGAAGGAAACTTAAATAATATAAAAGCAAAAAGGAGGAAAATGAGGCAGAAGTATGTGTCATTTTACTAGTTATTTTCCATGTTTGATTCTAAGCTAGGTAGATTTAGTGTCTTATATTTGCATACTTTAGTAAATTTAAACAGAATAAATATGTATAATCAGGTGCAATGTCCAGTTTTCCTATCAGCTCTCCTCATGTGGTGCCCTGTGACATAATAATTGAGTAAGGTTCTAATGATTATTTCAGATGATGGGAGTTAGTTTTAATGGTTATGCACATTTTCATGACCACACATATAACTGATTAAAAAGATTATATATCAGAAATCAGAATTCTCATAGTTTCAATTCCTTAGTATGTGTCTAAGAAAGGGATTTAGTTACTATAGCCTTGTAGTATAGCTTGAAGACTGGTAAATTGATGCCTCCCAATTTGTTCTTTTTGCTTAAGATTGCTTTTGCTATATGGGGTCTTCTCTGGTTCCATACAAAGCATAGAATTATTTTTTCTAGATCTATGAAAAATGATGTTGGTATTTTAATAGAGATTTCATTGAATCTGTAGATCATTTTGGGTACTATAGACATTTTAATAATGTTGATTCTGCCGACCCATGAGCATGGTATGGTTTTCCACCTGTTTACGTTCTCTGCTATTTCCTTCCTCAGTGTTTCATTGTTCTCCCTGTTGAGGTCTTTTACCTCCTTAGTTAAATATATCCCTAGGTATTTTATTTTCTTTGTTGCTATTGTGAAGGGTACTAAGTCTTTGATTTAATTCTCAGTTTGACTGTTGTTGGCATATAGGAATGCTACTGATTTCTATATATTGATTTTGTAACCTGAGACTTTGCTGAATTTGCTTATCAATTCCAGTAGTCTCATGGCAGAATCTTTGGGGTTTTCTAGATAGATCATATCATCAGCAAAGAGCGATAGTTTGACCTCTTCTGCCCCCATTTGGATGCCCTTGATTTGCTTCTCTTGTCTGATTGCTCTGGCTAGGACTTCCAGCACTACGTTGAATAGAAGCAGCGATAGAGGGCCACCTTGTCTGGTTCCAGTTGTAAGCAGGAATGCTTTCAATTTTTCCCCATTCAGTATGATGTTGGCTGTGGGTTTGTCATATATGGCATGTATCATTTTTAGGTGAGTCCTGTCTATGCCTATTTTGTTAAGTTTTCTTATGAAAGGGTGCTGAATTTTTTTTGAATGCTTTTTCTGCATCTATTGAGAGGATCATATGGTCTTTGTTTTTGCTTCTATTTATATGGTGAATTACATTTATAGATTTGCATATGTTGAACCATCCCTGCGTCTCTGGGATGAAGCCCACTTGGCTGTGATGGATTATTTTTTTGATAAACACCTGAATTCAGTTTGATAGGATTTTGTTGAGAATTTTTACTTCTATATTCACAAGGGATTTAGCACACACTAGATATTGGTGAACTTTAGTAAAGTGCCAGATAGTAAATGTTTTTGGCTTTGTGGGCCATCCGGTCATTGCTGCAACTACTCAACTCTGTTGTTGTAGCATAAAAGCAGTCACAGACAATGTGTAAATGAATGAGTGTAGCTGTGTTCCCATAAAAGTTTATTTACTAAAAACAGGTGGTAGGCATGATTTGGCTCATGGGCCATGGTTTTCAAACCCCTGGTGTATAACTTTCTCTGGCTGAATTTAGTTGATTTTACACAGAACCTGTTCCCCAGATATACACATTGTTTTTAGTGAAAATATCCCAAGACTAATGTGAATAATGTTATTACTCTCAGATACACAATTAAGATGACATCATTCAGAGATTGTTAATTTAAGAACTGAGCAAACACTGTATGCTAGGTACTAAGAATAGAATGTGATCACGATAGACAGGGTGTCTGCCCTTATGGTGAACGTAATATTTTGATGGATATAGGAAATTACAATATTTCCTGTGATAGAAACCTTATGAAAGGCTATGGGACTACATAACAGGACCTATAACCTATACTTGGTGGGGGTGTTAATTAATCAAGAAAGCTCCATAGAGGAAGTGATGTCTAACCTGAAATTGGAAATGTAACTACCAAGATCAAGATTTGTAGAAAGACATCCCAAGCAGAGTGAACATTGTATGAAAAGTCCTGACATTGATGTAGTACTGAATTTCAAGGAAAAATAAGTTGTTCAGTGGATTATGGAATGCAAAGAAAGATGAAGAAAGAGAAGTAGAGACCAGATCACAGAGAGCTTTTTGACCCATGTTAAAGAGGTTGTATTTTATCTCACTGGCACTAAGGAGTTATTGAATGTATGGGGGCATCAGAAACATTTTAGAATTATATCTCATGCTAAGCTGTCAAGAATGGATAAGAAGGAGACAACATGGTAAGAAACCAATTAGGAAGCAGCTTCAGAAAGGCTATTAGGAATCAGACAGAGAGAATGAGAGAAGGAGGCAGTGGCAGGAAGGATGGAGAAAAGTGGGCAGATTCAAGAGAGAAGTCTCAAGTGGAACTATGAGGACATTGATACATTATGGGAATGAGGGAAAGGGAGGAATCAATGATTACTTCCAGATTTCCAGCTTGAGAAACTGGAAGCTGGTGAAGTCATCCATTAAAGTTGACAGAGGAGCAAGTTTAGGCAGGGACATTAAAACTCTGTTTCTGTTTCCCCAGAAAAGTTTGTCAAGGTGGTTTGCCAGAAAAGAGAATAGAGTTGTCAGCTCACCAAAAAGTTCAAAAAGTACTGATATACACTTTATAAATACTTTTATGCATATAAGCATATGGACTTAGGCAAAATTCTAAGATAGAAAGTTCAATATCCATATTCTCCCTTTTTGTACCTCCTTTTCTTTTCTCTACTATTTGTTGAATGCTGTTAGTGAGGCACTAAGCTCAAACTTGGGTTTCTGAGAGCAAATTTATTCCTTACAACCACACTATGAAGTGTTTATTGCCCCAATTCTAAGACAAGCAAACTGAGGACTGTAGAGATTAAGTAATTTGCCCAAGTTCTCACACTCAATTGATAACTGACAGCATTTAGATTTGGACTTTTTCCCTTTCAGGTATACTCATAGCTAAGCTTCAGGCTTTCCGCCATCATTCTCTACATCTATTCACCAGTTGCTAATCATTTCCTTAATAAGTGAGACATAAATGACTGAGGAGAATTGAAATGATATCCCTCTCAGGAGCACTTCATTTTTACAAGGCACAAAGTTTAAGCAAAATAAGCAAATGTCTAATTGCAGAATTCAAGCACTAACCAGGCATGGAAGGCATGTTGGTTTTAAATAGAGTTGATGCCTGGGTTTCGATTCTGACAACGCCCTATTGAAGGTATGACCTAGGGAAGGTACTATGTGTGACTAAAAATTAGTGATTTTTTTTCCCCTCAAGAGTCACCTTGTATTTGAATCCTTCTAAACTTTCTCAAATTACAAATATATTCAATTTATTTTACTTTGCTCAAAACAACAAAGTACTGTCTGGGAATGACATATTGGCTAGACTTAATCTCAATTTATGTTTATTTAGGAGGCTTGTAGAGATCACCTAATAGAGGAGACTTAAAAAAAACCTGGAAGAAAACAAATTTAACAGAGTGTAGGGATTAACTTTGGTGGTATGACATCACAATTTCAGGAGCTGGATGCCTTTGTAAACAAGCTCTGGAAAGAATACTGTTAAAAGCAACTCAGTAAGTGGTTACATTGCATGTCTCATGGACATATGGCACAGAAAGATGATAAAACTATCTTTACATAATACAAAACAGTCTTATGTAAATGTGTGCTTGTGGCTTGGAATAAAATTCCTAGTGAAACATTACACATAGAGTCAGCAGTACTGTACCTCAGGCCACATGAGTATAAGTAAAGATGATACCTTCTGGGAAACCGAGTTAGGAGACTCAAAATGTACACCCATGCAGACATAAATTTCAATGTCAAAGATGCATGTGAAGAATTTGAACAAAATTTTTGCATGAAAAATGTAAATGGGGAAATGTGATCTTTCTAATTAATATAATATTTTGTATTATATAATTTTAAAGTAGTATGCACAATCAAATTAATGAATTAAGCATTATATGTAGACAGGTGATGATTCTATTTATGTTTTCTAAAGTTTCTATGTTAAAGTTGATCAAAAAACTTGGAGAGGGACTTCTCATTTGGAAAATAGAATAGTGCCTTATATTTGGATATATGATATATAAATCTCCTGAGCTTCAGTTTCTTCATTGACAGCATTAGGAAGGCAATACAAAGGTTATATTGAATATTTACAAGAATTCAAATTTGAAAATATTTAGCACTTTGCCTAAAACTCTTGGTAGATCCCTCCAACCAAAGTCATGCCATGTGATTTGACAGTCTTTTCCTCTTACCATAAGAGCAGCACTACAGAAAATGTTCATTAAGTGTTAATGTTAAATTCATTGAATTTAGCAACATACAGATAGCTCTTTCTTTCTGATAACGCAAATCTCTCACCATCATAATATGTGGTTCCTTCAATTACCGTAGGAGCATTTATAATGTAAACACTGACGGAGCCAATATTTCAAACAGAAGACATTCTTTAAAAATAATAGCCAAATGTATTGAAATGCCTCTGAAAGTAAAATATTTAGCACTTAATTGCAGATGGGTAATGTTAAATATCCCATTCGTTATTATTACTACCACATGCCGGAATAAATTCTACCGTAAGCATAAAGCAAGTAGGTAAACAAAGAAGTAACACTTCATGCGATGAATGCCAACATAAAGCACATTTAAACTGTTCTGTCAAGAGACAAGCCTGGAAATGCTAACTGTGTTCCTTTGCTTTTCTGCAATCATCTAAATACATAAATTCCAATTGCAGCTTTTAAAACTTCAAATCGAGGCTTTTGAAATTTCAGAAAACACATGCGTTTGGAAGAGCAGATTATAACAAGGTCCCGGTGGGATTTTGGCACCATCATTTTATATTTCAAAGTATAAAAAACAAATCTAGACCAAATATGACTACCAAATGTTTTCGTATTTGAAAACATGCTGTACTTTTTTTTTTTTTTTTTTATGAGTTCTTTTTTGTATGTTTGGTAAAACTCTGATGTGAAGCCATCAGGTCCCGGGCTTTTCCGTTTTGGGAGGTTCTTAATTACTGCTCTGATTTCTGAGGAGGTAACAGAATTTCGTTTCTAGATTCTTAGCAATTCATATGATAAAACAGCTTGGGGAATCTCTTTGTATTTTAAGAACTTTGCAATTGATCAAAATAGGATTCTGCCATTATCACTGAAGTCACTGTGACTTTGTCATAGGGCAGAAGTACAGAAGAGCCTGTGTGATAGTGTTATGCTTAGTATCTATAAAAGCATTTTTCTCAAGTTAAATAACAACACAATCATTAGAAAAACCTTCCTCAGAGCTATCTGATATTGATTTTTGGCTATTCCATTACAGGAATTACTAGAATCAGTAATTGAACGAAGCAGTAATTTTTTTCCTTGAATGTCACAATTGCTAAAATATAGTCACTTGTGTGTATGCATGTGTGTGTGTATGTGTGTATGTATATATTTCAATTTATTTGTACGCACACACATATCTTCATCTATCCACAGAAGCAGTTTTTCAAGATATTTCTGCTGGCAAAAATGAGTTGGAATTAATGTGAAGATACGGGATGAGGGTATTACATATGTAAGAACAGTGATTTAAAAATTCTAGCAATACTGTCACAAATATCAAGGAAATTGGTAGAAGATACAGGAAGAACCAAAAAGTAGCAATACATTGTTTTGTCGAACTCTTTTTAGTTTTTTTCTGTGTATATATAATATTCTGTTTTCTGCCTACCATCTTTCTCTTTCCCCTCCCTTTTCCTGACTCCTCACTTTTTAACTTACCCTACACACTTTTCCTCATTCTCATATTGCCTAATCTGTATGTAATATAATCACCCTATTATCAGGTGAACAGCTTATCAAGTTTTTACAACATGTACTTTGAATATTTTGGAGGACACGATTTGACCTCAAACTGATTCTACTTAATAACAATCCATATTATAATAGCATTTTCCTGAGCTTGTTTTAAATTGATCTTTGTCCAGTACACAAATCCTGTAATAAGCAGTGCCATAAAAATGATTACACAGCACACAAGATTAGGGTTCAGCTTTACCCCACATGATGGAAAACATGTGCTTTTGCAAGGCAAATGCATGAATTAAAGCAAAAAGACTCAGAATACAAAATATATCTAGTTTGTATCATATCTCTATGCCAAAGTTACCAGGGGACATATAAATATTTGATTTATTTAATCTATCCATTTTTTTCTAATCTTTAAAAAAAAATAGTAAGGAAAAGCAGTCAGCACTAGTTTGCATAGAAATGGCCCTATGAAGCCATTTACTAAAGAGCACCTTGACGGCCTGAAAGTCAATGCACCTCACATGAAGAGGTTTCCAGGAACCACAAAGATGGTTTAGCAGAATATTTATGTGGTGCCATTTTAAAATAGGCTAAATAATTTATTAACATGACCCCATTTCTTTCACAACATTTGGAAAACAAAATGTTTTTAAAATTGAATAATCATTTTAGCAAGGTGAATCCTTCAGAGATAACAGAAAAAAACCTTGAAGAGATGCAATTAAAATTGTGACAAAGTATTAATTAAAAAATTGAGCACATGTTCGAATATGAATGCTTCTACCACATATCTAAGTTACAATCTTGGGGAAATTTACATATTGAAGCCATTGCTCAGACAATGTCATTTGTTAAATTGTATTGACTTTGTATTATGATGCTTATTATTTTATTTATTTTTAAGTCTCAGACAATGACTTTCACTCCATGTTTATTCATGTTCTTAAAATTATAAAACTACTTTCCCATTCACAAAGGTTTAGCTTTAATTTCCATATGTTAGAGGTTTCCCTTAAGTCTTAGAAAAGTATGTACAAATGTATAAGTAATAGATATTTATATGTGTATATATGTAGTGGGTCTATAGTTTTCATGTGCAGATGTAGTAGGCTGTTGGAGAAATTTACCTGTCCAGATTGGATCAAGGCTGACACAGTTATGCATCTTCCTAACCAAGGCCAGAGTATACCAAGGCTCAACTATCCCTTTTTCCAACGGTCATACGCAAAGGTCAAATGGAATAGGAATAATCCCATGATCTCCGTAATGGACAGAATGTTTGTGATTATCCAAATTTCATATGAAATCTTAATCCACCATGTATATTAGGAGGTGGGGCCTTTGGAGGCTAATGAGATCATGAGGTTGGACCCCTCATGAATGGGATTAGTGCCCTTATAAAAAGAGACAGGAGAGTTTGATCACTCTCTTTGTTCTCTGCCATGTGAAGATATAAAAAGAAAATGGCCATCTGAAAACCAGTAACCAGACACTCAGAGTTGCCAACACCTTGGTCTTGGACTTCTCAGTGTCTAGAACAGTAATAAATGTTTGTTGTTAAGCCACTCAGACTATGGTAATTTGTTAAAGCAGCTTGGTGCACTAAGACAACCACCACACTTAACTGTGCCTTCATGGCTGCCCATTCATCCCTCTGTCTATTAAACGCACTTTCTTACCTAGTCTCTATGTAATCTTAAGAGCAATGGGAGAACACTAAATGGTTTTAGTCAGAGGAGCACTAAAATCAGGTTTGCACTTTTGAAAACTAAATGCGTGTAAGGGGACATATTGGAGGTTATCGAGACTAAAGGTTATTGTGGTAATTCAGGCGAAGAATAATACTTGCTTGAGTTTGAATATTGACAGTGAACATGAAGAAAAGAACCAGATTTGAAGTAGAACATGAAGTCCTCTGCTACTGACCTAAAAACTAAAGCTGTAGGGCTAGAAAATTTTGTTCCTTGATCTTAAGAAGTTTACATTCTAGCAGAGGGCTACAGACAATAAAAAATAAAACTAATAAGAAGTACAAATATCCAAGAGAGCTAATAGTGGCTTAAACAAAGAAAAGTGAGGAAGGGCGTGTGGGATGTTAAGGGTGGTGCTAGGAGTTGTACAATTAAATATCAAGGTCAGATGAAGCCTCCTTGAGAAGGTGCAATTTGAGCAACACTTTGAAGGCAGTTAGGGAGGGAGCCACATGTGTTAATATATTTGGAGGCAAATACCCAGGCGGAGAGACTGGAGGCAACACTGAATCTAAGCAGATACTTGTCTGTGTTGGAGAAACAGCCTGGAGGAGGGAAACCCCGTGGACCACAGGAGCAATGACTACTGAGGTCTGTGCTCTGTCTCACTGCCTCTGAGTGCCCCTCACTCACAGGCTGGCTAGACATAGGGACCCTGGCAGGTGCCCGTCCAGGCTGGGATCGATCCCAACTTTGACCTACATCTGGGTAATGGGGCGCTGTGTTCCCGCCCTACAGCTCCAGCCGCTTCTGGAACCTGCCCGGGTCTCTTTCTCTGACAACCCAGGGCGGACGGTCGTGAGGAGAGTACACCTGGGCAGGCTTGGAGGGAAGGGCCTGGCGGTTGGAGGTGGGCCTAGGGTCCACGCGGACCTGGGGGTTTCACTACAATTTGCTGGGTCCCCGAAGTACTGAGGGAGCCAAGGATGTTACGAGGAAATGCAGGTTCCGGTCTCCTCGGGCTGGAGGCTCGTTTCATGAGGACACAGGTGTGGCTTAAGTAGCACAAGTGAGGTGAATTCAGAGGAAAAACATGTGGTTGGGGAGTGTTCTTGCGGTGCCTCGTGAGTCATTATGGGATTCCAGTTTTTTGTTGAGTCTAGTGTGAGCCATTGTAAAGTTTTGAGGAGACAAGTCACACGATCTGACTTCTGTTTTGTGAGGCTCTCTGGCTGCTGCGTGGAGAACAAATGGCAGGTGTTGTTTATTATAACAGCAGAGCCCACCTGTGGCAAGAACTGAGAGGCATGATGGTGGTTCAACCCAGGATAGTAGTAATAAAGGTGGTCAGAAGTGGATTCTGGATTATTTAAAAGATATTTTTTAAGAGACAACACGAAAAAAACGGCAGTCAGTTTTATGTGTTTTACTCTCCTCCCTTTCCCCCTCCTTTCTACCTGGCACCAATTCTTAAGTCAGAATAGTGTTCTAAAAGCACATTTTTTTTTCCTCCTGTGCTTCTGTTATTTTTGTTATGGATGAAGTTGCCTAAACCAAGTACAGTCAATCCTCAGCATTGGAGAGAGTTAAATATTTTCGCTTTCTTTTGGCTTTCTTCTCAGTCACACCTCCAGGAATTCTCAGTCACATTTCTAAATCCTCAGGAAACTGGTAGAGACCTGAATGGCTTAAGGTCAAACATAGCAGGAACTGTCTGGTTCACTTTAAGCATGTGTTCCTTTCATATTGGTGTTTTATTGATTACAGTGCTATTAGTCTATGGGAAGAGGGTTGAAATAGCACAGCCAAAATTTATTACTGCTTTGAATGTTATAGTGATTGCTATTTATTTCAAAATTTCTAATGAAGGGAAAACTGTGATCTTTATATTTAACCGAAAGTAGCTATAGCTGTATAAAAGACTGAGAAACACTTATCAGAAGATTATGTATTCTTTGGTATTGTCTGATTCTTTTCATTCTTCTATTCCATGTAAGGAGTAGCTCCTTTAAGATCAATACTGTGATTCATATTTTTAAGTAGTGAGAGTACCCTCATTGTTCCACAGTGGTGGAATGAGTGTCGGAAAGGAAAGAAGCGAGCTAGGAATTGTTTGTTTAATTAAACTCCTTATTTTTAAATAATTGTACATTCACATATACTTGTAAGAAATAATACAGAGATATCCCAAGTACACTTTACCTAGTTTCCTTCAGTAGTAACTGTAGTATTTAATACAATATCATAACCGGACTCTACATTAGGAGAGTCAATATTCACCACCAAAAGAACATTTTTATAGCCTTATGTTGTTCTTTTATAGGCTATACCCATTTTACTTTCAGTCCTCACCTTTTTCTTAATTCCCAGCAACCAATCATCTGTTCACTTCTAAAGTTCTGCATTTCAAGAATGTTACGTAATTGGCGGTTGGTCCAAGGACAGTGGTGTTTACAACTAATGGATTACAACCAGTTACAAATTATTTCGTTCCTTCTCCAATCCCTTGACCAGAAATTAAATAAATAAATAAAATAAAAATAATAAAAGAATGTTACATAATTGGAATCATACAGTAAGTTACTTGTGTTGATTGGATTTTTTCACTCAGCGTAAATCTCCAGAGATTTATCCAAGTTGTGTGTATTACTAGTTTGTTTCTTTTTATTTTTATATAGTCTTCTGTGATATAGATGTATCATGATATGATTAACCACTTACAATCTGAAGGATATCTGGACTATTTAAAGTTTTGGACTATTACAAATAAAGTTTATATAACATCTTTTCATGATTAAAAACTCTTAAAAAATTAGGTATAGGTGCAGTATAACTCACTGTAATAAAAGCCTTATATTACATGGCCACAGCTATTAATAGCATACTCAATGGTAAAAGCTGAAATATTTTCCCCTAAGATCAGGAACAAGACAAGGATGTCCATTATTGCTTCTATTTGACATAGTTCTAGAAGTCCTACCCAAAACAATTAGGCAAGAAAAAGTAATAAAATCTATCAAAATAGAAAGGAAAAAGCAAAATTGTCTCAGTTTGCAGATGACATGATCTTATATACAGAAAACCAAACTAAAAAAAAATAGGGCTAATAAATAAATTTAATAAAGTTGCTAGATACAAACTCAACATGGAAAAATCAAAACATACAAAAAATAAAAAATCAAATCAACATACAAAAATGTTTCTACACGCTAAAAATGAACTATCTAAAAATGAATTAAGAAAACGATCCCATTCACAATAGCATCAAAAAGAATAAAACACTTAGTAATGTGTTTAACCAATAAGATGAAAAATCTGTACACTGAAAACTATAAAACATTAATGAAAAAAATTGAAGAAGATACAAATAAAAGGAAAAATATTCCATGTTCATGGGTCAAAAGAATTAATATTGTCAAAATGTAAATACTACCCAAATCAATCTACAGATTCAGTAATCCATATCAAAATTCCAATAGCATTTTCACAGAAATAGAAAAAAAATACTAAAATGCATATGGAACCACAGAAGACCCCAAATGGCTAAAGTAATCCTGAACGTGAACAAAGCTGGAGACATCACACTTTCTGATTCCAATTTATATTACAAAGCTATAGTAATCAAAACAGTATGTCACTGGCATAAAAACAGACATAGATCAATGGAACAGAATAGAAAACCCAGAAATAATACAACCACAAATATACGGCCAACTAATTTTTTACAAAAGTGCCAAGAATGCATAATGGGAAAAACACAGTCTCTTTAATAAATGTGTTGGGAATACTGTATAACCACTTGCAGAAACAAAAAACAAAAAATCTTGTATTCTTTTTTGATGCATACACAACAATCAAAATTAATTAAGAACTTAAACATAAGACCTGAAACTGTAAAACTTCTAGAAGAAAATACAGGGGAAATATTCCATGGCATTGGTCTTGGCTTAGGAATGAATTTTTTGGATATGATACCAAAATCGTAAGCAACAAAGGCAAAAATAAATAAGTGGGACTACATCAAATAGTAGATTTGATGTAGTAGACTACATCAAATGAGACATTTTCTATACAACAAAGGATATAATTGACAGAGTGAAAATACAATCAATGGAATGTTAGAAAATATTTGCCAACCGTATATCCAATAACAAGTTAGTACCAAAAATATGAAAGTAACTCATACAATTCAATGGCAGAAAGGCAATCTTATTTAGAAAAGGACAAAGGACCTGGCATTTTTCCAAAGGAGACATACAAATGGCCAGAAAGTATAGGAAAAGGTACTTAACCTCACTAATCATCAGGAAAATTCAAAACAAAACCACAATTAGATATCACCTCACACTTGTTAGGATAGGTATTCTCAAAAAGTCAAAATATAACAAATGCTGACAAGGATATAGAGAAAATGGAAACCTGTACGCTTTTGATGAGAATGTAAATTGTACAGCCATTATAGAAAACTGTATGGTGCTTCCTCAGAAAATTAAAAATACAACTACTGGGTATATATCCAAAGGAAATGAAATCACTATTTCAAAAAAATATATATACTCCCATCTCAAAAATATATATGTATTCCCATGTTCATTGCAGCATTATTCGCAATAGCCATGATACCAGAAAAACCTGTGTGTCCATCAGTGCATGAATGGGTAAAGAATGGACACACACAAACACACACAGACAGAGGAATACTATTCAGCCTTAAAAAAGAATTAAATCCTGACATTTACAACGTGGATGAACCTGAAAGACATTATGACAAGTGAAATAAGCCATATACCAAAAGAAAAATATTGCATGATATCACTTATATGTGGAATCTAAAAATGTTGAGCTCATAGAAACAGTAGAATGGTAGTTATTAGGGGCTGAGCAGGTGGGTGAACTTGGGAGATGGCTTGTTTTCAGTCTATAGGGAAAAGCGTTCAGTCTAAAATTACCATTAACTATACCATTAGCTGTAGGTCTTTTGTAGATATTCTTTATCAAGTTTATTCCTATTTTTATCATGTATGGATACTGTATTTTTTCCAAAAGATTTTTTCACATTGATTGATGTAATTTTGTGTCTATTCTACTTTATTCTGTTGGTATGGTACATTACAAATATTAAAAGCCTTATGTCTCTGAAATAAACCCCATTTGATTATGGTATATAAATCTTATATACTGCTGAATTCTACTTGCAAGTATTCTATTAAGGAATTTTACATCTTTATTCATGAGGGATTTAGGTCTGTATGTTTTGTTTTGTTTTGTTTTTGAGACAGAGTCTCACTCTGTTGTGTGGGCTAGAGTGCCATGGTCTCAGCCTAGCTCACAGCAACCTCAAACTCCGGGGCTCAAGCAATCCTTCTGCCTCAGCCTCCCAAGTAGCTGGGACTACAGGCATATGCCACAATGCCCGGCTAATTTTTTCTATATATTCTTAGTTGGCCAATTAATTTCTTTGTATTTTTAGTAGAGACGGGGTCTAGCTCTTGCTCAGGCTGGTTTCAAACTCCTGACCTTGACCGATCTTCCCGCCTCGGCCTCCCAGAGTGCTAGGATTACAGGCATGAGCCACTGTGCCCGGCCTATATGCTTTTTTAAAATGTGTGCACTGACTGCCTTTGTCTGGCTTTGTTATCAAGGTAATAATACTTTCATAAAAAGAATTGGGAAATGTTCCCTCCTATTTTCCACAAAAGATATATTGAATTGGTGTTAATTCTTTAAACATTTCATAGAATTCTCTGGTAAAACCATCTAGGCATGGGTATTTGGGGGGGGGGGATTTTTAAAATTATGAACTCAATTTCCTTAATAGTTACAGGGCTATTAAAATTGCTTATTTCATGTTGAATGAACTGTGATAGATCGTGTTTTCTGAGTAATTGTTCTATTTCTTCCATTCTGTCAAGTTTATGTGTGTAAAGTTGTTCATAGTATTCCCTTATTATTCTTTTGGTGTCTGTAGGATCTATAGCGATATCCTGTGTCATTCTTGATATTGGTAATTTGTGTCTTTTCTATTTTTTTTGCCAATTTTGCTAGAGATTTGTCAATTTTATTGATCCTTTCAAAGAACTAGTTCTTTCTTTCATTGATTTTTTCTTTATTGCTTTTTCTGTGTTCAATTTAATTAAATTCTGCTCTCATCTTTACTAAGTCCTTCCTTCTGTTTGGTTTGGTTTGTAATAGTCTCTTTCTAGGTTCTAGAGATGAGAGTTTAGACTATTGATTTGAGAATATTCTCTTTTCTAATATCACTTAGCACTGTAGATTTCCCTCTCAGTACTGTTTTAAGCTGTGTTCCACTAATTTTATATGCTGTATCTTTATTTTTATTTAGATCAATGAATTTTTTTAAATTTCCATTTAGACTTCCTCCTTGACCCACAGATTATTTAGAATTGTGTGGGTTTTTTTTCCTTTTTTGTTTTCATGTGTTTGAAGATTTTCCTGTTATTAATATCTTTCTGATTTTGTTCTCTTATGGTTGGAGAGCACACTTTGTATGATGACAATTCTTTTGAATTTTTTGAGTTTGATTTATTGCCCAGAAAATGGTCTATCTTGGCATATATTCTGTGGGACATGTGAAGAATATTCATTCTGCTATTGTTGGATGGAGAGCTCTATAACTTTTAATTAGTTCCTGTTGGTTGATGATGTTGTTGAGGTCTTCTGTATCCTTGCTGATTTATCAGGTGTTGAGAGAAGAGTGTTTAAATCTCTAATTATAATTGTGGATTTATGTTTTTCACTTTTATCAATTTTTGCTTCACATATTTTTCACCTTTGTTATGTGTCCTTATTTAGGATTGCTGTGTCTTCTTGGTAGACTGACCCTTTGATTATTATATAATGTCCCTCTCTGACTCTAGTAACTTTCTTTGCTCTGAAGTCTACTTTACCTGATATTCATGTAGCCACTCTTGCTTTCGTTTGACTGATGTTTGCATGATGCATCTTTCCCCATCATTTTACTTCCAATTTGCCTATACTGTTATACACGAAGTGAGTTTCTTATACGAAGCATATAGTCAGGTTGTGGTTTTTGTTTCAATCTGCCATTATATTTTAATTAGTGTATTTAGACCACTTATGCCATTTATATTTAAAGTAATTATTTATATGTTAGGGCTTAATCTGCCTTTTTTTTTCTTTGTTTCATTTCTTTGTTTTTTTCCCTCCCTTTCTGTGGGTTTGTTAGGCTTTTCTGAAAATTCCATTTTGATTTACCTATAGAGGCTTTTAGTGTATGTCTTGGTACAGTGTTTTTGTTATTATTTTTATTTTCAGTGGTTGCTCCAAGTTTTACAGTATAAATGCATACTGTTACAGTCAACTGTGGTCATCATTTTATCAATTCTAGTGAAGTACAGGAAACTCACCTTTCCTTACATCCCTTTGCACTCTCCTGTTTATAATGCAGCTGTTTTTAATATTTCCTCTACATGCATTTGGAACCACATCAAACAGTGTTATGATTTTTGCTTTAACCATCAAACTTAACTTAGCAAACTCAAGAGAAGGGAAATGTGTTGCATTTACCCATATTTTTGCTTACCATGTTCTTTCTTCCTGCCTGTAATCTTAAGATTCCTGCTTTTATCACGCCTGTCTTTTTAGAGAACTTCCTGTAGCCATTTTTGGGAGAGTAGGTCTGCTGGTAACAAACTGTCTTAGTTTTTCCTTCATCTGAGAATGTTTTGATTTCCCCTCATTCCTAAGGATATTTTCACTAGCTGTAGGACATTGGATGATAGTTTCTTCCTATTATGCCAATTCCTTTTGTCCTCTATGGTGTCTTATACAAAATTCTCTATCATTTGATTTCTTTTTCCCTTATAGAGATGGTGTCTTTTTTTCTCTGAATGCTTTCAAGATATTTTCTTTGTCTTTAATTTTTACTTTATGATATATCATGACGTGGATTTCTTTGAGTTTATTCTGTTTGAGATTTCCTCATTTCTTGAATTTGTGGGTCCACGCCTCATTGTATTTGTGAAATTTTCAGCCATTATTTCTTTGAATTTTTGTTTCAGTCTGTAAAAAGATTTTTTTTGCCCTCTTTCTCCTTTTCTCCAAGGACTCTGATGATACAAATGTTATTATAGATCTGTTATTAAAGTCAAACTAGTGGAAACAGGTCCCTGAGGTTCTGTTTATGTTTTGTTTTGTTTTTCCTCTGTTGTTCAGACTTGATAATTTCTGTTTTTTTCCGTCTTCCATTTTAATGACTCTTTGGTTTGTCTCCTCCATTCTATAGTCAAGTCTATCCACTATGATTTCTATTTCTGTTATGTTTTTAGATTCTAAAATTTCCATTGGGTGTTTCTTTATTCTGGTGTTTTGCTGAAACTTTATATTTCTTTGTTGAGGCTTTCTATTTTTTCATTTCTTTCAGGGATGATTGTAAGTGCTTGTTGAAGTATTTTTTTTCATGACTGCTTTAAAATCTTTGTTAGATAATTCTAACAACTCTGTCATCTCAATGTTCACATATACTGATTGACTTTTTAAATTTAGGTGATCTTTCTGGTACTTAGTTATTGCGTGTTTTTTTTTTTTTCACTGAAACCTGAACATTTTAATATTATATTACTGCATCTTATTTAAACTTTCTGTTTTGATTGGCTTTTTGTGTCACTGCTTGCCCATCACAGGAAAGGGAAAGCACCTTCTCATTACTACTACGTAGAGACAGAAGTTCAAGATCCCCATGTGGCCTCCATTGATACATGTTCTCGTTTTACTAGGTGGGAGTGGCATTTCTGGTTCCCCAAGTGGTCTCACAACTGACACCGTGGTGGGGTGACTTCATTTCTGCTTGGTGACAATGAAAGTCCTGATGCTAATAAACCTCCTTTGCACCATGCCGGAGGGTAAAGGGAGGGACCCTTGGTTACTCGTCAGTGAGAGTTCAAGTCCAGGCTCCTCATGTGGTCTCTACTGACACCATCCCAGTGGGAGTGCAGAGGCTCTTTGTTACACACTTATGAAGCTTTAAGTCTATGTTCCTCATTGGGACTTAGCTAATGTGGGTCGGCATGGGGCCACAGGTTTTTTCTGTGATATTTGACCATAGTAGAATGGTTATTATCTAAAAGGTTATTTTTTTGTTCTTGTTTTGTTTTCTTGCTAGACTACAGCTTTCTAGGGATGCTTTTCTGTCAACCAAGAGTAAGTTGTTTGTGGCTCTGTGATATGAAGGATCTGGATATCAATATGTAAGATTGAGTTAAATGAAATATTGTATTATTATACTGAGAAGAAAGATCACGTGCACCAAAATGAATTGTAGTGCAGCTTGAAACTCAGAAACTCCAGTAAATCTATAGTTTTGGTCATCAAGTACTCAGATTCTTGATGAAAAGGGGGAAAATGAAAAGTACCAAGGGTATTAAGAAACCTAAAAAAGGTAGTCATATAGCAGATATATGACTGTGAGACAATCACTTAAACTTTCCTGGTCCTCATTTTATTCATTTAAAGAATGAAGAGATAGAATTGGTTAATTTCCATGATTTATCAATGTAAGTCTACAATTCTAGTATGTGATTATACACAGAAGAAGAAATTAATCATTCCCCACTGAGCTCAGTGAAGTGAAAATAAATTTATTAATATTTAGTTAAGTGAAGACTAATGTAATTCAGAAATGATTAAACATTTAGCCAATAAAAACATTGAGGATATATTTTCAATAAATGTAAGTTATAAATAAAATATGAAATTGCTAAAAGGTGATATAATCTATTGAAACCAATCAAAACTTTTCTTCTCTACCTAGTCACAGCTTTTATTTTTAAAAAGACTTTTATTATCAGCTAGTAAACCATTATCAATGCAATACGATGCAGAAAAAACTAACAATCCAATTCTGTTTAAAGGACAAATTCCAAAGATATTTTACATGTGACAGAAAATACTCTTCATTATCACTCAGATACAATCCATTTAAATTACATGTAGCCAAGTTCTAAGTTACTTATGTAGCCTTAAATTTGTTTCTCACTTGCAATGTGACTTTAGATAATCTACCATTTCTCCAGTTTCTTAATTGTAAAATGATGTCAGTTCAACAAGTCTATCTCAGATAGCTATTCCAGTTTTAAAGCTTTATGATTTTATGATTCAGATCTACTTAGTTTAGTTCTTTGAGATAAAATACCAAGGGTCAAACTCTATCTCTAAACCAATGTGTCAGTCTCCTTTATCACAGCCATACCCAGTTATAAATAGGATACTACTTTCCCTTGATGCCCTTTCTGGCACCTTCACTTTATAGGTCTTTAACATCCTCTACTCTAAACATTCACAGCTCACATGCACAGTCACTTCTTTGACCTGATTATCACTTAGATAATCAAGTCATTCCGGGTTTCACGTTCCCATAATGTGAAACCCAGAATATTTCTCTGCCACTCTAATGGTACCTTCATTCCTTCTCCCCTAATTCCAGTAACTTTGCATTTCACCTCATCATGATGTTTTAAGTCCTTATGATTCTTAACACTATACAAAAGTCACTTAATTGCTGACTGAATCCCTTAAAAGTCACATAATCTCAGAGAAGCCCTCAACTCTACCAATTATTTTTTAAATTTATCTGTAGTCAAATGTCCGTCCCCTACTAGATCTATAATCAAATTCACACTCTTAGAAATTAATGAAGAAGATCCTTCTTAAATCTTTCTTTCCATTCAGGTCCCACTTAAATGTCCGTACCACCAAATTTCTTGACCATATTAGAGTGCCGCTCAATGCTTCGGTGCTTTGGTTTCTTATACATTGCCATTAAATTACTCCCATGGGATTTCTGCTCCTCTCCCTTTCCTGAGATTTAAATCCCAAAGGTCAGACATTCAATGCCTAACATATGCCAAATCAAATGTCAAATTTCTCTGTCATCAGGTGCCATTATCAGCCACCAAGTGCTTCCCAGTTTCAGGATTTCCATTTTCTATCCAGCCATTAAATCTAGATCCCCAGAATTTTACCCTTTCTTTTTATTTTTCTTATTACACTTAGAATCTCTAAGGAATGTCATTAAATAAGAGCTTTGAACTACTATTTTTATGCTGATCAATGCTAAATTCTTAGTTCTAACAAGTTTTCTGAGAACTGTGTATTTCAACTGCTCACTTGACATCGCTGCAACAGACTCTTCAAATGCAAATGCACCCAAACTTCCCTTCCCAAGTCTACTC
>CAUYRT010072823.1:0-31474 GCA_963574885.1 Lepilemur ruficaudatus
GCCCCCAGGCTACAAACCTGTAGAGCGTGTTACTGAACTGAATACTGTGGGCAACTGTAACACAATGGGAAGCATTTGTGAATCTAAACATATCTAAACACAGAAAAAGTACAATAAAAACACAATATAAAAGATTTAAAAAAAAAAAAAGGTACACTGGTCTAGGGCACTTACCATGCATGGAGCTTGCAGGACTGGAAGTTGCTCTGGGTGAGTGAGTGAGTGAGTGGTGAGTGGAAGTGAAGGCCGAGGACATTACTGTGCCCTACTGCAGACTTTGTAAGCACCGGACACGTAGGCGACACTAAATCTATACAAAAATAACAATTAACCTCAGCTAACTGTAACTTTTTTACTTTATAAACTTTTTAATTTTTTAAATTAAACTTTTATTAAATTTTAATTACACTTTTAACAAACTTTAATTAAACTTTTTGACTCTTATATAACACTTAGCTTAAAATACAAACACACTGTACAGCTGTACAAAAAATAGGTTCTTTCTTTATATCCTCATGCTGTAAGATTTTTAAATTTTTTTCTATTAAAAACTAAGACACGAGCACACACATTGGCTTAGGCCTACTCAGGGTCAGGATCAATAATATCACTGTCCTCCACCTGCACACTTGTCCCACTGGAAGGTCTTCAGAGACAATGACAGGCATGGGTCTGTCACCCCCTATGGCAGCAATGTTTTCTGCTGGAATACCTCGTGAAGCATCTGCCTGAGGCTTATTGAGGAGGTGTCACTCTTTTCAGAAATATGTCCATTAGTTTGCTTGGTTTGTTTCTTTTTTTCAGTGTATATTTGCTTATAGGCAGATAACACACGGTGAACACTCCTCTCTGTTAAAGAAAACCTTTCAGTGTCAGGGTCCACGTTTTCAACCTTTTTAAGGATCTTGTTGGGGTCTGCTAAAGCTTCTGCTAAACTCTTCACTGCATATTTTCCTGGGGGTTCTTCTTTTTCTTCTCCTGCAATTCCCTTTTCCTGTTCCATTATAATCCTGTGGCATCACCATTATATATGCAGTTGGTCATTGACCAAAACATCATTTCACGTCCCATGACTGCATATAGAAGACTTCTCTCTGAAGAGACACAATAACCTATTCTGTGCCCCACAATGCCCAAATGTGCCCACCATTAACCCTATTCTGTAGAAGAGGTATCTTTTTTATTATTATTATTTCAGGATATTGTGAGGGTATAAACATTTTGCTTACATCTTATATCATTGCCTCTCCCTGGGGGGGGTTACAGGCTTGCCCTTCCCCCCCCAACAACGCACACCGTGACCAATAGTTGTGAGTTTACGCCCCCCAACCCCCCATCCCTGGAGAATATTACTACCATGTGAGCACCATTGTGTTAATCAGTCAGTACCAATCTGATGGCGAGTACAAGTGGAGCCCATTCTTCCAATCTTGTGTTACCTCACTTCGGATGATGGGCTCAAGCTCAATCCATGAAAATATAAGAGGTGCTAGATCACTGTCATTTCTTGCAATTGAGTAATATTCCATTGTATACATATACCAAATTTTAATACTCCAATCATGAATTGACGGGTACTTAGTTTGTTTCCACATCCTTGCAATAGTGAATTGTGCTGCCATAAACATTAAACAAATCCACACGATAGCTCACCTCACCTTTACTTGGTTGATCAAAGCCAAGACTCTTATCACCTGGCTTGTAACAGTTTTATTTATTTATTTATTTATTTTGAGACAAAGTCTCACTCTGTTGCCCTGGCTGTAGAGTGCCGTGGCATCAGCCTAGCTCACAGCAACCTCAAACTCCTGGGCTCAAGCAATCCTTCTGCCTCAGCCTCCCGAGTAGCTGGGACTACAGGCATGCGCCACCATGCCCGGCTCATTTTTTACATATAGTTTTAGTTGTCCAATTAATTTCTTTCTATTTATAGTAGAGACGGGGTCTCGCTCTTGCTCAGGCTGGTCTCGAACTCCTGACCTTGAGCAATCCACCGGCCTCGGCCTCCCAGAGTGATACGATTACAGGCGTGAGCCACCGCGCCCGGCCATTGTAACAGTTTTAAAGCAGTGTCCCATTGCGTACGAAAGCCCTCTGCTGTACTAAAGTGCAGGAAACTAACTGGACTCACTCTGGCTTTCGTGACTCAAACTAAATGCTCTTTCGGCATCGTTTTAGATGAGCAGATTTTCTAACCACAGTTTAATAGCAAAAGGCATTTAAAATAACAATCTCCAAAGTCTTTCCAACATCTCCAATTAGAGTAAAATAAATTGGATCTTAAAATTAGAGGCTGTGCTTCCACAGGCTATGGAATATCTCACTGGTTTCTGATATCTTAACTGCGAAGGAAAATGACAATTTCAAATAATCCATTTTCATCTTGCTCTTAGCTATTAAAATATTCCTACTAGGACTGAAGCTACCTGCCTCATCCTGTACTTTACCTTGGATCATTCCCTCATGGTTTGGCTTGGATTTTACTCATTTTTCTTTTATTTTATTTAATTATTTTTTTCAAAATAGGGTCTCATTCTGCTGCCCAGACCAGAATGCAGTGGCATCACAATAGCTCACTGCAACCTCAAACTCCTGGGCTCAAAAAATCCTCCTGCCTCAGCCTCCCAAATAGCTAGGACTACAGGCATGTGCCATCATGCCTGGATAATTTTCTTCTATTTTTCGTAGAGATGGGGTCTTGCTACATTGCCCAGGCTGGTTTTGACCTCCTGACCTCAAGCAATCCTCCTGATTCATGCTTCCAGAGTGCTTTCTCATTTTTTAATTAGTTATTTTAGCCCTTAATAGGTCTCTGGGAAAGGCTATGCGATCTGGTTTCTTATCTCTGGAGCAATAGAGAAGGTTTTCATGTTACCATCACCATTTGATATTTATTGACTTCTAGGCTCTGTTATAGCAAACAAGAGACAGGGTTACCCCATATCTTCATATTGTGAAAAACAAAACAAAACAACCAAGATAATCAGATTACTATATAGTATGTTTGTGACCTTTTCGCCCTCATAATTCATTAAATAGAAATAGTTCCTGATCCAAAATCAACTCCTTAGCAAAGATATCTAATTGGACCAGCACGTTTGAGGTTTGATGCGGGGAACCCTATCTGATTATGAATACATTATTGACTTCGAGTTTACCTCAGTCAATCCTTATTGCTGGTTTAAAGGCGTATGAACGGAGTTCTTTCCTGAGACTTTAAAATTAAAATAATTATTAATAGTTAAGAAGAACCAAAACAAATAGTGATCTTGACCTTTATTTGAACATTCAGATTTTATAAACACACACACACATACACACGTAGTAGGCACATATCTGCTGCTAATCTCATGGTTAACATCTTTCCAGCCACATTCCTTCGAAGCTTCTTGCTACCTTTAGGCTCTCCAGGAGTAGAACCTCTGTGCACGGAGTGAGCAGGAAGTAAAAGTCATTTGAAGATACAAGGAACTCCCATGCTGACTTCTGTCTCAACCCAATGTACAAGGGCTGGGTAAAAAGTATCCAGCCATTGTTAATATAACGAGAACATAGCATATGGCTGGATACTTTCCGGACAGCCCTCATATGCACTTTCTGCCGCCACTGAGACTCTACGTGTCCCCTGGAATTTGACCCAGATTAGTTTTTCCTGCTGCTCCACTAGCTTGTTTCCTCCCTATATGACAGGACGTTGGCTCTCTCATTCCCTCTTCTGTTTTCTTTCCTGGTTTTTCCTTAGCTCTTCTTTCGTAGTTTGCATAGTTGCCTACAGCCTGCTTATAATTCTTGACTTGGCTCAACTTCCCAAGTTTCCACCATTTGAACACAGACTTTTACTTATGATCCAGCCACATCCATGAACCTCTTCCTTCCCCCCAGGACTTCCAAATGCATGGGCGCGCTACCCAAAGGCCAGAGCCAGAGCTTCAGCTCTGCTCCTCGTCCTCCAAGTTTCTTTTGTGTCAGCATTTCCTGATTCTTTTTCATCTTCTTTAGTCCCTCGAAGATAGATTCCCTATGTTGCGCAATTTCCGGGTAGTAGAATGAGAAATGGATGGATAATAGACCATAGATAGATAATAGATGAATAATAGATAATAGATGATAGATGGATACATGATATATGGATAGATAGATAATCAGATCAAGAATAGAATGAGCTTTTGGCTTTACTTGCTCAAAAATCAACAATTTTGTTTTTCTGTTTTCTTTTTCTTAGGCTCCTTCTTTTCTTCTCTTTTATATGCATATGACTCAGGATGTCAAAATCTCTCCATTAAGCTGGAGAATTCTTCTCACTGAGAAAGGACCAATTACTTTTCCTTTGAACTCAGGTTTGTCTGTGACTCTGGAAACCACAGTTTTAACCTCTTTGCTACTCTCCTGCCAGGTCATCAAAGAAAAATTAAAGTCAACTCTGGAGGTCTGCAAGAAATTTCCCTTCACAAAGAATTTACAAGCTTAAGTGTATTAGCAGAGCGTAAGAATTTGCATAGAAGTAAGCAAGTTGCAAACACCTCAGTCTGCACACATGTGCCTTACTCAATTTTGGAATAAATATTCTACTTAGACATTTTATGAATGTAAGCATGGCATCACAACAGCAAGGATCATGGAAAAAAAGACCATCCTGGTCTTAGGCCAACGCACCAGGACCTGTATATATTACCAGCACCGTGGTAAACAGCAGTGGGCAGGCATCATAATCTGACACATAACGTCTGTGTTATGCTTGGGTTCATTCATAGTTTCCTTTTATTGTATCTTAGCTGCTAATCCAAGACCAACCAGGAGAAGGCAGTACAGGCTAAACAACTAAACCTTTAAATTTTCTTTAAAGTGAAAAAGAAAGAAACCTAATGGAGATTCTCTATAGCATAAACCTTTGTCCACATTGTGGAAGCAAATTAACCTTGGTCAACACTGTCATCATTTACTGCACATCTTAACTCTCCCTCATTTCTGTATCTCTCTCTTGTCTTTCTACCAACTCCACCGTTCATCCACGTACATTAAAATGCATACCATGTACAAACTAGAAAAAGAAATCTAAATTTTAAAGTTTCCCAATTCTGCCTTAAATTCCCTCACCTCTTTCTGCAACCTAAAGCAAAGTTGCATTTTTAGACAGCGTTTTTACGAGCTGATGATGCTTTTATATTACAAGATATACTTGTCATGAGCCCTGAAGACCACCTGCTTTATAGCCCAAACACAAAAATGTTTTATATATCTAAACTAGGGCGATTTCTTGCTGAATATGGAACTTTCTTCTCTAAGGACACTAAGAAGTGAAGGCTGCTTGCTAAAAGCCAGAAGGAGGATTCTAATTAGAACCTCAGCCTCTGGCAAGCTGAGAATCCATTCTCTCCACCTGCTGCCACCTCCAGCTGGCAGAGCAGGGTTCCCTCTACCTTCTGCAGGACTCCAGAGACAAAGAAGCAAGTTGCTATCTGGACATTTAGGTGAGTACAATTCTTCCATTGAACAAAGTATTAATAGTATGAGTTCCATTAATCATGAAGCCATACTTCTAAACTTTCTTGTTCGTGTAACTGGGTTTTCTGCAGGAGTTAATATTACCAGCTTACTCCAAGCAAAAGTGTGACATTGTCAGTGTGAGCCTCCTTCTGCAATTCACCCCTTTAAGGCCACCTTTATCCTCTCCCCCAAGGGTACAGGGTCTCCAGGCTGGCCAGGGCTCTTTTCAGAAGATCTTCCTTGTGCCTTGCTTTCCTTTGTACTTTCCTTTCATTCCTCTCTCCAACAGAAACTCACTCTTAGTTAAATCTCTCCACATGCATAGTATCAGGGTTTCTGAATCTTTGGACATATGATCTCATTCAACTATTCAAAACCACACTAGATTTATAAGGGATTTTTGAATGCTTTTAACTGCTAGCTAGCACTGAAACCTCAATTTTCTGCATGCTCTCCAAACCTAGGTAATGGGTTGAACCCAACAGGAGACTTGAGCATTCCTTTTGCCTCTTAAACTACGACGCCTAAAGTAGAGACAAACTTTCCGCTTTCTCAGGCCCACCCAAGGGTCTTAGTGACCTATGTCTTATCATATGCATTTCTAGAAAAAGTGGGAGCCTAGAAATAAACCCATGTTTATGTAGTCAACTAATCTTTGAAAGGATGGCAAGAATACACAGTGGAAAGAGTATAGTCTTTTCAATAAATGGTATTGGGAAAACTGGATATCCACATGTGATTCTGGCAACTATAGTTTTAGCCTCTCCACTATACTCTTGCCAGGTCACAAAAGAAAAATGAAAGAATAAAATTTGACCCTTACTTACGCCATATTCAAAAATTAGCTCAAAATGAAGACTTAAATGTAAGACCCAAAACCATAAAACTCCCAGAAGAAAACATAGGGGAAAATCTTCTTGATATTGGCCTGGGCAATGATTATTTTGGATATGACCCCAAAAGCATGGGCAACAAAATTAAATCCTTCTAGTACATCAGTGCCAAGGAGGACAAAGCCCCACAAGTTTTCAATCAAAATCCCACGAGGGGACACAACACAGCCCAGAGACAAGCCAGAGGCAAAGTAGATCTTAGAAAAATGCTAACCCAGTCTCAACACAGATCAATCCATGGATTGAAGTGATGTGCTCTTCAAACTATCTTCTTAACACAATAAAGTGAAAGATTCCCTTAATGGAAAACAGAATCATCTGTAACCTCTACAGTTTTCCTATTCCCATTGTCTGTCATAGAATAAAAAATTGCTAGGTACATGAAGAATTAGAGAAATGTAACTGATAATCAAAAAAGAAAACAATGAAACAAAAGATAATTCAGAAATTAGCCACAGTAAACAAAAACTTTAAAATACTTTTGTAAATCTGTGAAATAATATAAAGAAGAAATATATATTAGAGATTAAAATTTTTAATCTTTTAAAAAATAAGAAAATACAGTTTCCAAGCACTGAAACATAGAATATCTACTATTAAAAATTTACTGTATGGGCTCAACAGCAGATGAGAAAGACATTATTGAATTGGATAATTCAATAGTCATTAGAAAAGTCAACAGAAAAAAATCCAAACTAAAGAAGAGAGGAAGAAAATAATATTAAAAAAGGGAGAAAACATAAGAGAAATATGGGAATCAGTAAAATAAAGAAAAAAAAGAAGAGTCCTAGAAAGAGAGGAGAGAGAGAATGGAGCAGGGGGAAACAGGGCTATGAATATTGAACACTGATGAAAAATATCAATTTACAGATTTTTTAAAAAACTATCCCAAGAAGGATAAATTTTTAAAAATCTATAATTAGGCACAACATAGTCTAACTACTGAAGAACAAAGAAAATCCTAAAAGCAGGCAGGGAATTGTCTATAAATCAATGTAACCCCTATCAAAAATCCCAGTGGAATTTTTTGTGGAAATTAACAAGATGTGGCTAAGTTTTATATAAAAATGCAAAAGATATATAATAGCCAAAAAAAATTTTTTTTAAAAAAAAGACAGACTTTGAGGACTTATACTACCCAATTTCAAAATTTATCATTAAGCTATAGTTATCAAGACAATGTAGTACTGGCAATATGGATAGGCATATAAACCAATGGAATAGAATCGAGAATATAAAAACAAACATTTATATTTATGACCAATTGATTTTCAACAAAGGTACTAAGACAATTCAATGGAGAAAGGTTAATCTTTTCAACAAATGATCCTGGAATAATTGCATATTCATAGACCAAAAAAAAAACCTTATACCCTCTAACTCAAAATGGATCATGGACCTAAATGTAATAAAGCTATAAAACTTCTAACAGAAAGGGTGGGGAGCCTGCAGCCTTGGGGCCACATGTGGCCTTCTGGATCCTTGAGTACAGCCTTTTGAGTGAATACAAATTTTACAGAACAAATCCTTTTAATAAAAGAATTTATTCTGTGAAGTTTGGATTCAGTCAAGGGACCATACTTGAATGAGCCATTAAAACACTGATAAATTTGATTTCATTAAAAATTTTGAAATTTGTACAAAGAATATAATCAATAAAATGAAAAGACAAATCATAGATTCAGAGGAAGCATATTAAAATTCTATATCTGATAAAGGACCTATATCTAAAACAATATATAAAGAATACTTCCAACTCAATAAAGAGGTAAACAATCCAATTTAAAAGTCGGCAAAGACTCAAACTGACATATCAAGTAAGACATTCACATGGCTAATAATTATATGAAAAAATGCTCAATATCATTAGTTATTAGGGAAATGCAAATTAAAACCACAAGGAGAAACTACAACATATTCACTAGAATAATTACAATCAAAAAGAGACAATACTACCTGTTGGTGAGGATGTGGAAAATGGGAACCTTAATACACTGCTAGTAGGAATACAAAATTACACAGCCCTCTCTCCACCCTAAATGCCATCTACTCTCTCTTTTTCCCAACCTCCCCATACACAGAGTTCACCACTGTATTAGTCTGCCAGGGCTGCCGTAACAAAATACCACAGGCTGGGTGGCTTATACAACAGACATTTATTTTCTCAGAGTTTTGGAGGCTAGAAGTCCAAGGTTCTGGCAAATTTGGTTTCTGGTGAGGTCTCACTCCCTGGCTTGCAGACAGCCACCTTCTTGCTGTGTCCTCACATGACCTCCCCTTTGTGTGTGTGTGTGTGTGTGTGTGTGTGTGTGTGTGTGTACAGAGAGGGAGAGAGTGAGATCTCTGGTGTCTCTTCTTAGGAGGGCACAAATCCTGTTAATTCAGGGCCCCACCTTTATGACCTCATTTAACCTTAGTTACTTCCTTAGAGGCCTCCCCTCCAAATATAGCCACACTGAAGGTTAGGACTTCAACATATGAATTTTGGCATAACACAAATAGTCGATATCAGCCAGCTAATACCTACAGCGCCCTTTGAACTCAGCTTCAATGACATATTCTCAGGGACTCCTTCCTTCCTACACTCCATGGCACCCTGCGTGTGCCCCATCATAACACTTGCCATACTGACTTGCTATTGCCTATTAACTTGCTAGTACTGGCTGGGCGTGGTGGCTCACGCCTGTAATTCTAGCACTCAGGGAGGCCAAGGCCGGAGGATTGCTTAAGGTCAGGAGTTCAAAAGCAGCCTGAGCAAGAGTGAGACCCTGTCTCTACTAAAAATAGAAAGAAATTAATTGGCCGATTAAAAATATATATAGAAAAAATTAGCCGGGCGTGGTGGCACATGCCTATAGTCCTAGCTACCTGGGAGGCTGAGGCAGGAGGATTGCTTGACCCCAGGAGTTTGAGGTTGCCGTGAGCTAGGCTGATGCCATGGCATTCTAGCCCAGGCAACAGAGTGAGACTCTGTCTCAAAAAAAAAAAAAACTTGCTAGTATTGATGATAATCTATATGTATTATATTATATGCCCATATATACTATACTATATATAATATACAACATAAATATTATACTATCTTGGCACGTAATAGGCACACAATGCTGAATGAATGAATCAATTTGTAGGAGAGGAACAAAGGACAATTTGTTCCTGACTCTAGTCCTCAGCCCAGTGGAAATGACAATTTCCCAAGCTTCAATACTAAATATTGGAATTCACTACTCAAGTGCCTTCTATGGCTAATTCTAACAGAAATGTGGCTTTTGGAAACCTACCTTTATTAATTCATTAACAACTTGTATGTTAATATTGGAAATTTACCTGTTCATTTAATGCAGCCTTGTGAAAACATACAAATTCCTACCCATATACATGTTGAAACAAAAAAAGTCCACAGGCACTGCCATGATTTCACAAGCAATAAAGTGAATGAGGTCAAAATTATTTTCTACTCACCCAGCATAAATCGTTAATCCATCAGGACAAGTTGAGAGGTCCTGGGTCATTGCCCAGGCTGAGCTCATCCTCCACTGCAGCGCATGCAGTGACTTAAACCACGGGGAAATGTCACTGAATGTGTCACATTGCCATGAACCTGCCAGGGACCACCAGATCACTTCTCAATCAGTGATCTGCAGCCAGGCCACTCTGGACACCACATTTTCCCTGCCACAGGGAAGCGGAGAAGGTGCAGCTGGAAAACATCTGGACTTGCCAGCTGCTGACTCAGAACATGATGATGGGGGCAGAGAAAATTTCCTAAGTCCCACCCAAGTCCTTCCCTGTCCATGAAGCCCTGGATAGAAACCTCAACCCATTGGCCTCATGTGCCCTTGCTGTCCACAGGGCTCCTTTGACATTCAGACACCCTGAGGTTGTTATTTTCTTGCTCAGTGACCATATTGCTGCTTTCAAACCTTCCCTGGTAACCTCAGCTTTCTTAAAGAGGAATCTATTAAGCAACTGAAGATAAACTGATAAAAAGAGCACTAAAAGGTCACCATAAAGATCCTCAATAGTTGTGATAGCACATGTCCCACCAGGGTGCCAACAACAACAACAAAAAAAACGATATAATAGCAAAGGCAGAAAGAGATAAGAGAATTTGAGGAAAGGCCCCAAATCAGGAGACATCCATCCCATCCCACATATTTCAGGCTCAGTATTTGGATTTTGGCTGCAGAAAATAACTTCCATGAATCCAACTCCAATATAAACCAGGTAGCACCCCTTATTCTTTTTCATAATAATCTCCTAAGACTTATTATAGTCTGTTATTATATAACAAGTTGTGCATTTACGTCTGTAATCACTTTTCCCCGCTAAACTCTAAGGGGATTCACGAAGGCAGGCTTTGTACCAAACTCTTAGCACCGGCCTGGCACGCAGTAGGCCCTTAATATTTGTTGAATGAATGAATGAATGTGCGAAAGGGGATTCTAAATGAGGGGACTGTAAGAGCTAAGGGGTTTGGTGCAGCAAAAAGGTTTTCTTTTTTTAATAAGAGGAAGAAGTTTATTTACCATGCACAGGAGGAAAATCACAGAGTAATTACCCAATGTCCCAACGAGATCCGATATAGCAAAAAGTCTTAATGGGGCTTTGGATGAGGAGTTCTGAGAAGGCTAATTAGGGAAGAGATGTGTTTGGGGAAACGTCTTTTCTTCTTAGCAACAAGAATGGCCAGAGAGATCAATGAAAGATTTTTCTAGACTTGAGACATAAGGAACTAACAGCAGGGATGTTTGTATGTCTTGCTACCTTATACATTCCAGTTCATGGCATAGGAAAAGAGGCAAGAATTCAGGGCAGAAGATCAAGTCAGGAATAAAGAAAGTGGACTGGGTTGGATCGTTTCTTGTGTATTTCAGGATCCTGCATTTTGAGCATATGAAACAGGAGACTTGAGTATCCAAAAAAATTTTAATTGTATCGAATACAGGAGCTCTGTTTACCCTCTGTGGCCTTCCTTAAATAACTTTTCAGATCATTTCCTAGTGCTTTCCCCATTAAATAAATAAAGATAAATAAAATTGCATATATAAACACACACATATTTCTTTCAATATGACTTACGTAGCTCAACTTCCTATATCCCGAGATGTTGTCACAGCCGGCGGAGGCACTTGTGACTAAATGACCAAAGATGCTGGAGGAACTTGGCTTGCATTCAGACAGGAGCATCCCTTGATTATTAGATGTGTCTGACAACTTAGCAGCTGCCTGCTACCGCCGTTCCCATAGAAACAGACATCAGCTCTCAGAAACCCAGAGTGTGAGAGCTTAAACTAATCGCTGTGGCGAAAAATAAAAAATAATAGCCCATTTTCTTCTCGCAGTGTGGAAATGGTGATTAGGTTAACGGACCCTGCTCCCTTTTCCTGGGGGCATGGTTTTATAGAAATAGGAATGGCAGTCCATCCTATTAAAACTTTCACTGCACCTGATCCTTCCAAGTGGCGTCAACACTGTTTTCCCGCCAATACTTCAAAATTCAATAGGATCCCAATCTAAGAGTTAAGCAGGAATTAGAATATTACCCATATCCTGGATATGTATCAATTTTGTATCTTTTTATCATGAGCCTTACTCAAAAAGGAACCTGGTATAATGAGCCTAAGTCTTTATGCTTTATACCAGAAGTGTTGTATTCAGCAAAGTAGAACTCTTTTGGAATGCTCATTTTTATAAAGAATATATAATTTCTCAATATCTGCATGTAATTCAACCAAGCCACTAAGATGGATAAAACTGTGATCAGGGCCAGGCGAGGTGGCTCATGCCTGTAATCCTAGCACTCTAGGAAGCCAAGGCAGGAGGATCACTTGAGGTCAGGAGTTCGAGACCAGCCTGAGCAAGAGCAAGACCCCGTCTCTACTAAAAATAGAAAGAAATTAGCTGGACAACTAAAATATATAGAAGAAATTAGCCGGGCATGGTGGCTCATGCCTGTAGTCCCAGCTACTCCGGAGGCTGAGGCAGGAGGATCACTTGAGCCCCGGAGTTTGAGGTTTACTATGAGCTAGGCTGACGCCACAGCACGCTAGCCCAGGCACCAAAGGAAGACTCTGTCTCCAAAAAAAGACTGTGATCAGGCTAAAATTTGAGAACCTCCCTGGACTTAATGTTTATTAAGATTTGTAACTGTATGTATTAGTTTCTTACTCCTGTGGTTCTAAATAGGACATGCTGGAGTTTATGGATAAACTAAGATTCACAAGGCAGCTTACCTAGCTAACATCTGCACTGCATAAAATGAAAAGCTAGGCATTCATTTCCATTAATGCTACTTGTATGAGGAATAAAATAAGTCATGGTGACCACCTAGCTAACCCTAATTTCACAGACTAAACAAAGGAGAAATTGTGTGTGTCTCAACCAAGGAAATAGAATTCCCTGCAATAAAGATAATGCAGATCTAAGAAGAAAGGTTGAAGCATTTTTCTTCAATGAATTGTGGAAAATAGACACCAACCTCTGGTGTCTTGAATGCAACAAGAGAAGACTGAACACAAAGTTTCTCAAATTTAAATAAGAACAAACCTCCTATATTTCCTGTTTTGCTCACCCCAACCCCAGTTTGTTTAAATGTCCCTTAAGCCACCACCAGCCAAGCCTTCACCCCCAAACAGCAACAGTGACCATAGCTTCCATTTCTCTTCACTGCCCAACCACATTTAAGCGGCTATTCAACTGACAAGTAAAGATTTTGTTAAAATGGCCCTGATTTATTTCATTTTGCTAAATATCATTTGCATTCCTTATGTATCCTTCACATATTCAATGATTTGATTTACATTACAGTACATATTCTTTGCAATATACAAGAAAATTTTAATTTCTAATTCTATATGTTTTATAAAACATACAAATATAGCCACTTACAATTTTATCAAGTGTTAAATAATCAGTAGTGTTTTAAATGCCTTAAGATTTGCAGAAATCCCAATGAATTTTTCTGTGTTTACGAATATTTTAGTAATATTCGAGGAATTGGTGGGGCTTTTGCATAGTCTAAGAATACATTATTATTTTCCCATTTAAAATACATAATGGGATATGGGCTCATTGTATTCCAAAGTTTACTATCGGAACCATTTTCAAGACAGACAAATATTCCAAAATCGTCACATTGATAATATACGGGTTGTTGCATTTATATTAACAAATGATTTTTGTTCCTTATGATTTTTCTATCTTACAACTCTTCCATGTTAAATATGCATTTTTATTAGAATTAATAAAATATTTTTAAATGTATAATGCAAAAGCTCTTAAATAATTTTTACTTCTCATATTATTATAGAACACATGCTATTGTTATGCTGAAACTATTGTATGAGGGAAAAGAGTTGGAGCTATGAGTTTAACACAACTATGTAGAAACTCGAGGCCCGAATGTGAACGTGGAGCATCAGCGTAAATTCCAGTTCACAAAAAGGCCCAGGAACAAGGACGACCAGGGAGCTACGAGGACCCTTTGTTCCCAGCCTGGGAGCTCCAAATACTCCAATAAATCAGTTAGAAAAAGACAAACAGCCCACAAAAAAAAAAAAAAAAAACAGTTAAAATATATGAAGAAGAAATTTACGGAAGAGGAAAACCCATATAGCTAATAAACAAGAAAAGACATTCAGCCTTAATAATCAGGGAAGCATAAAAGAGGTAACATTTCATACCCACCAGAGAGGCAGAAATTTAAGTCTGCTGATATAAAATAATGGTAAACATGTGCGGAGCAACAGAATTCTCACACACTGCTGGCGGGAGTCAAAATTGATTTAAGCACTTTTAAAAACAGCTTCATTAAGATATAATTTACATGTCATACAACTCACCCATTCAAAGTGTAAAACTGAACAGTTAGTATATTCACAGATATGCACAACCATCACCAATTTTAGAATATTCTCATCACCTCAGAAAGAAACTGCGTAACCTTTAGCTATCATACCCTCTCCTCCCATCTCCTCCTTCCTGGAGCAACCACCAATCCATTTGCTGTTTCTCTACATTTCCCTTTTCTAGGCATTTCATATAACTAGAATCATAATTTGTGGACTATTGTGACTGGCTTCTTTCACTTGGCATAATGTTTTCAAAGTTCATCCATGTTGTAGCAAGTATCAGTAAGTACTTTGTTCCTTTTTATGGCCTCAAAAATCTCCCATTTTATGGACAGACGACATTGTTTTCCTATTTACCCACTAATGAACACTTGGGTTGTTGCCACCTTTTATTTGAGTGTCTGGCTGTTATGAATAACAGTGCTATACATTTTCGTGTGCAGGTTTTGTGAGGACATGTTTTTATCTGTCTTGGATATATTTGCAGGAATGGAATTGCTGGGCCATGTGGTAGCCCTAAGCTTAATCTTCTGAGGGAGTGCCACACTGTTTTTACAAAGTGGCTGCACCATTTTGCATTCCCACCAGCAGTGTGTAAGGGTTCTTATGTACCCATGTCTTAGTCTGTGCTACTGTAACAAAATACCTGAAACTGGGTAGTCTATAAATAACAGAAATTTGTTTTCTCACAGTTCTGGCGTCTGGGAGGTCCAAGATGAAGGCAGTAACAGGTTCTGTTGTCTGGCAAGGGTTGCTCTGCACTTCCAAGATGGCTCCTGATTGCCGCCTCCTGCAGAGGGAGAAACGCTGCGCCCCCAAGTGGTGAAAGGTGAAAGGGCAAGGGAACTGAATGCCACCTGAGGCTTCTTTTATAAGGGCCTTGGTTCCATCCTCAAGGGGAGGAGTCTCATGGCCTAATCACCTCTTAAAGGCTACACCTCTTAATAGCATCACATTGGCCACTAAGTTTCAACACCTGAACAGGACACATTCAAACCATAGCAGTTAGTAACCTCAACAACACTTGTTATTAATATTATCTGACTTTTAAATTCTAGCCATCTAAATGCATGTGAAGTGGCAGCTCATTGTGGTATTCGTTTGCATTCCCCTGATAATTAGTGATAATGAGCATCTTTTAATATGTTTATTGGATATTTGTATAGGTTTTTGAAGAAATGTTTATTCAGATCTTTTGCCTGTTTTTTAATTGGGCTGTCTTTTTGTTATTGAGTTGTTAAAATTTTATATATATTCTAGATACCAATCCCTTATCAGATATATGATTTGCAAATATAGTCTCCCATCCTGTGGCCTTTTTACTTTGTTGACAGTGTCCTTTGAAGCAAAAAAGTTTTTGATGAGTTCCAATATGTCTATTTTTCTTTTGTTACTTGTGCTCTTACTGTCATATCTAAGAAACCTTTACTAAATCCAAGATTATGAAGATGTACTCCTATATGTTCTCCTAAGAGTTTTATAGTTTTAGCATTTACAGCCTGTCTTTGATCCAATTGAGTTAATTTTTGTATATGGAGTAAAGTAAGAATCCAACTTCATTGTTTCTTACATGACTCTCCAGTTATTTTTATGTTCATATTCATAACAGATATGGATCTTCAGTTTTCTTATGATATCTTTGTCTAGTTTTGGGATGAGTTGAGTATAGGAATGTTCCTTCCTTTTCTATGTAGAAATACTTTTAAAACATATAAAGTAATCATAAATAACAAAGTCAGGATAATAGTCACCTCTGAGGAATAAGAGAGATACACATAGAGTTCCAACTCTTTCTATAAAGTTTCATGGATTTAATAAAATTTTTAATTATTTCTTAAGCAAATATGGCAAAATCTTGAAATATCAATAAACCTGGTTTGTGTGTGTTGTTCTCAATGTTCTGTATGTTTGTAATATTTCCTAACAAAATATTCTTAATAATGTATGTGTGCAAGAATGTTCGAAATTTTAATAGTAAAAATTTAGAGTGGCAACAATACCAAGGGAGGAAATATTTGCAGTGACAGGCTGAAAAATGGTCCCCAAATGTTATTTAGGTCTTACTCTCAGGAATCTGTGCATGTTGCCTTACAGAGAAATAGGGTCTTTGCAGATGTGATTAAATTAAGGATCTTGAAATGGGGAGATTATCCTGGATTATACAGTGGGCCCTAAATGTAATTATATGTAACCTTATAAGAGAGAGGAGAGAGGAGAAGATGATACAAAGACAGTGGAAAGAGAGATTTGAAGATGCTGCCCTTGAAGTTTGGAGTGATGTGGCCACAAGCCAAGGAATTCTGGCAACCACAGACAGAAGCTGGAAAAAGCAGGAAGGGATTCTCCCTGAGAACCTCCAGAGGGAGCAGAGCTGCTGACATCTTGATTTCATCCCAGTGATACTGGTTTCTTTTTAAAATTTAATTTTATTTCGAATTGACAAATAATTACATATATATTCATAGGGTACAATGTGATGTTTTGATACATGGTTACATTGCAGAATGATTAAATTAAGCTAATTAACAAATCCATCACTTCACATACTCAACATTTTCTGTGGTAAAACTATTTAAAATCGACTCTTTTAGCCATTTTTAAATATACAATGCATTATTATTATAGTTACCATTCTGTGCAATGGGTCACTAAAGCTTATTCCTCTTGTGTAGCAAAAATTTTATACCCTTTGATCAACATCTCTCCTTTTACCATCCACCCCCACCCCTCCTAGACTCTGGTAACCACCATCTGACTCTCTATAAGTTGGACTTTTTTAGATTCTACATGTAGGTGAGATCATGCAGCATTTGTCTTTCTGTGCCTGGCTTATTTCACTTAGCACAATGTTCTCCTGGTTCATCCATGTTGTTACCAGAGATGCTGACTTCTGATTTCTGATTTCTGATCTCCAGAACTGTGAGAGAATAAATTTCTAGTGTTTTAAGCCACCAAGTTGGTGGTAATTTACGATAGCAACTAATTCTGAAACTTTTGCTGGAGAAAAAGTTTTCTCTGAAACATGTGGCTGTTCAAACAAGATCCCATTGCTAAAATCTACTTCTTGCCATGTAATCCATTGTTGAAGGCTTCAGCAAAGTGGCGGAAGCTACTGTTGAATAGAACGGGTTCTGTTCCAGTTACCATGGCTGCATAATAAATTACCCCATAACTTCGTGACTTGAGATGATGAGTACATTCAGTTTTCCCACAATCTGCCATTTCAGCAGGGCTTGGTAAATTTAGCTCATCTCGGTTCACTTAGCTTCGAAGCCCCAGGACTGGAATCATTTGAAGGTTTGTTCCCACATACAGCTGGAGGTTGATTCTGGGTATCAGCTAAGACTTTGGCTGGGGTTGTCTTGGGGCTGAAATACCTACACATGATCTCTCCACGTGGCCTGGGCTTGTGTATAGGGAAACCAAACTGTGTTTTCTTCTATATTCACACCGCCCTCAATACATTCTTCACTTCTAACCAACTGTTTTTCTCTATCCTCACATTCAACCCCTCTGTGACCAGATGTGGGTTTTTCCCCACACTGACAAATTCTCATACAGCAGCTGAGTGTCCTATAATTCAATCCAATTCCGACACTAGTTGGAGTTAGCACAGACCCCACAGGTTAAGGACTTAGCCCCACCAGACTCCCCACTACCCTGCTTCTGATGCAATCACAAGCGCTAGGTCCCCAGGTCACTCACAACTTCTGTCCGACTTGACTACAAATAGGATTATTAATCCCTGCTTGAATTTAATAATTTGCTAAAGTAGCTCACAGAACCAGGGAAATAGTTTACTTACTACTACCAATTTATTACAAAGGATTATACAAAGTTCACTCTAAAGTATACAAATGAACAGCCAGATGAAGAGGTATATAGAGCAAGGTCTGGAAGGGTCCTGAGCAGGGAAGCTTCTGTCCCCATGGAGTCGAGATGTGACACCCTCCCCTGCCATACAGTTGCGTTCACCAAGCCAGAAGCTCTCTGAACCCCCAGAGTGGGATAGGGATAGATTTAAAGTCACAGCTAATTTGTCCCATCAAACCATTACACACATTTTCATACTCATACTAACTTATGAATCCCACTGCTATTTGTACCTTGTGATGAGCTTGTGCAGAGCTATATTTTAGCACCTGCTAATGCTAATTTAGAAACCTGCTGATAGTTAGCTAGATCCAGCGCCGCCTCGGGCCAGTCATTTTCCATAGGTATTACATTTTAAGGAGGTTTTAACTCAGTTTCCCAACACATTGGATCATCAACATCAGTAGTATCCTAAGATTTATTTACATGAGGTAATTGAATCTTTAACAACACTAGTGTGATACCATGTGATCATGGAACAATTCAGTTTTATTACAGAATAAATCAGGAAGAATTACAGAGGCATTTGTTTTGCCTTCCCAATGGAATATACCCTTGCCCATATATTGGATATTACTAAGGACAGACATTATTATAATTGGCCATGACTTGGTTATTTCTGAGTTTCAAGTTAGTTGAGGCCAAAAAAAGAAATCACCCCATCTCATCTCATAGGCTTGTTCTGAGACTGGTTTCTATTTTGTGTGATTATATAGAAAAGCCTGCCTGCCTCCTATGGGAAAGACATGATGGGATTTAGCCTAGTTCCTGTTCCTACTAACTGCACTGCTGGGTATGTTTTATTTGGACCTATTCTGGGGCGACAGCAGTCATCGTCTATCAGTGTAAATTACAAGTGCTCCCCAGAAAACTTCCCTAAGTTTGGAGGGCTGTAAGATTCCTACAGGTGGGCCCCAGGAGCCAGGACAGCGGGGCACTGCCCCATGGCCACTTCAGCTTCCATTCCTATTAAAATAGTCAAGGGGCCCTGTTGGGTCAGGGTACAGACCCCTCCCCAGGGCTGGGTGTTACCAATATCCCGCATTATTTGTTGAGCCTGCCTGACCCACTGTGCTAAAGCCTTGTTGTTATCTCTCGAGGCTGACTGCCATTGCCTTCCTCTTGGAAGAGAATTTCCTCTATTCTGTCTATTCTAGTTAACAAATCTTTTTCTTCTGAATACTGCTCCTCATTAAAGGTAAACTCAGCTTGTCTTGGGATAAGTAGACAGGCATCTATCTGTCTTGTGAGCCAGTGTTGAGTAATCCACCATGCATGTCTTTGCTATTGTGTACCAATGGCCCAAGGGCAATTAGGATACGTATTCTGCACCAAAAAAATGTTGTGTACCCACACTAGGGTTAGATGAGTGGTGGTCACCCCTAGATGTAATTTAGTTTGAGTGTGCCCTAAGGCCTCCTACAGCCTTCCTTATCTCAGGTAGGGGCCATTCTCCCTGGAAACTCAGATCTACCCTGGGATACCCACTGCTTTAATCCCATGAGCGACCCATTACTTTCCCCTATTTTGATTTATAGATTTCCACTCACAAAAATAAGAGTGATACATATTTGCACATAGCCCACTGTGGCATGTTGGACATGCTGCCATTATATAATATTTTGTCCAGTATAACCAAGGACCTTTTTAAGAATTTGATCATCAGTGTTTTTAGTTGCAGTGATCAGTCTGTTGGGAGATGTACACTATAAGGTTGGAAGTCCTGGTAGGAAGCAGTTCTCAGAACTTCCTTCCCAAATGAGATCCTTTGTAGTAGATGTAGCCTGAAAAACAGGAATTCAAAGATACCGGCACATTACTAGAATTCCATGTAGTCATTAACAGTCAGCCAGTCTCATTTGTCATCATATCGTATGACCAAAATGTCTCCCAGAGCTGTGCCATTCAGGTTTGCAGGCTGCATGCAACCTCGTCTGGTTCCAGAAGCAGGGGTGGTCTCAGCCGACATACAGCCTCAACCTTCCAGGCATCTGGTGGAAATTGTGCTAAGAGATGATAGCATTACTAATATTAAGCCAGGTATTCAAGAGATTTGCAAAAACGTAAACCAATACTCTCTTCTTGCTCAAATTATTCATCTTGATCTCAGCCTTTTTTGAGGTATTAACACAATGTTGGATTTCCCCTGTTGCAGAACTTATTTATTCTTTGCTGTCAGCTACTATTTCTAATTCTCTCCATTTGTCATTTATTTTTACCCAAATCTTTCCACCTTTGGAAGGGACTGTGCTGGCCCAGATTGCTGGCAGCAATCCTAGTCTAGGAAGTGTCTCTCCTTCAGTCCATTCCTATTTATGTAGGTATTACACAGGTATAGGACCATCCACCAGGTGTATCAGGACCATCCCTAGGCAACCGCTAGGCAAAACAGTAGGATTCACTGTTAACCCCAACCAGACGGGGTGAAGGCACAGTCCACTCTACCAGGCCCTTAGGAATTCTGGCACAAATGTTCAAAAGCATAGTTATTTTCTTGCTTCGGAACCATTCCTGCTTCCAGCACCCAGAGTTACATCCCTGGTCCTGGGACCTCTGCATCAGGGAGTGTCCCACTGCTTCCTACTGGGACAAAAAAAAAAAAACGAAATGATGTAGGGAGGAAAAATTATATAGTCATGCCAGCATCTTCCCCCACCCCCTCTTCCCCAGATTCCCAAGAGAAGTGACAAATCTGCCTGGGGGGACCCTCCCTGAGCCCCCCTCACATTGAGTGGGAGCACACTAATGAAGGCCAGCCCTTCATGCCTTCATCTCTCCCTGTTTAGACAGCAAACGTTTCAATTGCCTGTTCCAAGTCTCTGTGAAACCACTACCCTGAGGATGATATGCAATAGGATATGTCTATTTGATGTGGTATTTCTTTGCCCACTTGTAGACCCCATGGGCTCTAACATGTATCCTTTGTATTGAAGAAATGTAGTTTGGTGGCCCAAATTCCAGTCCTGAAATAGTTAGTACTTTGAGCAATGTATTTACCACCAGGTATGTAAAGCCCAGTCCAGAGTAAGTGTGTATTCCTGTTAGGACCTAGTTACAGCTCCCAGGGGATACTGGCATTGGTCCAATGTAATCCAATGACCAGCTATGTGTATGGCCTTCCCATTGGGAGTCTTCCCTATAGCCACCTGCAGGCTCTGTCTCTCTTGAGGACAGAGCAGAGCTTGTTGACATTCTGTGCTTCAGAAAGTGCAAGAGGAATATGTCTAGTTTCAGCCCATCTCTGCAATGTGGCAGCATCCCCACGTCCAATCATTGCATGGACCCAGGTGACCACTTCAAGGAAGAGCACCAATAGCTTCACTGGGTGGTTCTATCACCTTCTGAACCTGGAAGGGGGTTCTTCTGATGGACATCAGCATGTCCTACTTTAATACCCCTTAAGTCCCCATAGTGATTTCTGTAGGGCTACACCCCATGACTATCTCTTTAACATTCCAGTTCTCTATTGCCCATATACCTCACCACATGGCCAGGCCATTGGCTACTGCCCAGGCATCTTAAAAATCCAAACATAAGGGCTTTTACCATTGTTCAACCCTCCCATCACTGCGAGAAAGAAAGCATGTAACTCAACCCATTAAGCTGGTTTGTTCTTACTTTCTTCAACCACAGTCTTTCTATCCACGGTCTTAACACAGAAGATTTCCAGACAGGATCATGTTTGTTCATCTTGGAACTGTCATCCACAAACCCAACAGTTCTTTGTTGATCATTTGAGAGCTATTCATAGGGCACTGTCCCCATGACAATGGATTGTAACAGCTCCTCAGGTGGTTCTAAAGTCAGTCCCAGGGGAAACCAGACCTACCTGCTCACAGTGGGTGCCTCCTTGCATTCCCCTGGTAGCATGCTCCTGTATAAACCATCCCCACCATATTCCAGAACTCTTCTGGGCACTGCCTTCCTTATTACATACAGTGTTTCTCTGACATCACACAAGACATTATGAGTATCTCAAATTTCATGATTATCTTATGTCCTTTAGTCATTGAGGTTGTCTTAGTTAATGCCCAATAGTAAGACAGTAATTGTCTCTCAAATGCTGTGTACAGGGTAGCAGTACCTGGAGGTCCCAGATGCTCACAGGCTTTTGTCATAAACTCCAATCTGCGTGAGTGCCAGTGGCAGACACTTCCAAAACCACCCGAGCAGGTATTGGAAGGGCCCAAATGGATTGAGAGAGCTAAAGATTTTGGTAATTCAGACATGATCTGCTTTTATTCAGGTCCCCACTCAAATAGGGTTTTCTTTCAGGTATTCTTACGTGCAGGAGCTAGCAATATTTCCAGATGTGGAATATACATTCTCCAAATTCCAAATAACCAACCCAATGCTGGGTTTCTTGTCTGGTCCTAAGGATGAGTAGTGAAAGCAGTTTATTTTTAGTTGCTTGTGGAATATCCTGGCTGTCTCCTGCCTAGCTCATTCCTAAATTTTACCATTTGGGCAGGTTGGGATCTCTGCTGAATTTATTAACCTGCCTCCGTTGGTCATGCAAGTCACCATTGCATTCAAATCAGTCATGGCATGCTCTTGAGATTCCAACGTTATCATAACGTCATCAAGATAGTGTATTATCACACCTGAGACATACATCAAGTCCAAATCCCTCCTGAACAAATTATGACAGTAAGCTAGTGAATTCAGATAACCCTATAAATTGGGATCCTTCCCACCTGAAAATGAACTATGGTTGGCGTTTTTCTGAGATTGAGAAGAGAATGTTTGCAAGATCAATCACTGAGTAACAGTTTCCTTTAGCCTGTTGTACTTCTTGTATGATTAAAACCGTGTCTAGAACGGTTTCTGCTGATGCCATGGATGCCAGCTTTATTTGACCCTCAGTAGTCTACTGTTAGTTTCCGTAAACTACCTGCCTTTGCACGGGTCACACAGGGCTGTTGCATAGAGAATTCTTTAGTATCAGCACTCCAGCTTCTAGCATGTCATTAATTACAGTGACAATTTCCTTTTGCCCACCAGGTACTCTACATTGTTTTAAATTAACCACCTATGTAGGTTCAGGCAGTTCTATTGTTTCCCATTTAGCATGTTCAATGAAAATTGGCCTCAGGTGCAGACTTATATACCTTTTGGTAACAATATTAGTTAGGGGAAGCAATCTTCAGTCAGCCGTAATATCCATCCCTATAACGCATTCAGGTAAAGGAGATCATCTCACATAAAGTTTATTCAAAAATCCCAATTGTCATCCAAGCTTTCATGTTAATACCATCAACTGTTGTATCTCCATATCCTCCCAATGTAACTTCAGCCCTGTTAAGTCTTCACCAACAGATTTTGGAATTATAATGCCTCAACCTTCTGCGGCAAGGAGTCCCAGATAAGTCTCTTCTTCTTCCACTGGCCATTTTACCCACACATGTGCATACAGCCTCGGGATCCTGGCTGGAGTCTCACCAGAAAACCCTGGTCCCTTGTCAATCTTGATTAATCTTCTTAACCATCACCCCAGGCAGTTCTGGGTGGGGTTTGTCATTGTAAGCCTTGTATTCTGACTTTTTCGATTTCTCCAAACTGGGGCAAATGAAGTAAACTTGTTTGGGGCCTTTTCATGGTGGAAGACCCCCAGGAGTCCCACTGTTCCATTCAACCTCCAACGGTGCTGCATCAACACCTTTGTTTCAACATTGTCGATGTCCACCACATTCATCTCATTTCGCAACAACCATAGAAACACCACCCTCCTGGGATGAGTCCCTTGACTCTCTTTTCTGTCTCTCCCATTGTCTTTTTAATTACTTCAACGTCCTTGGTATCAGTAAGACCAACATTGGGAAACTGAGACAACAAATCTGGTAAGCTTCTCAGACTATTGTTTGATTTTGCAGGAGTACACATGGGGTGCCCATGGAAAGAAGGCTTTTTTCATCATAGCATTGACTATGACCTGGGTAATGGGCATATTCAGCAGATGAATATCCCAGTCCTCATAAAGCTAGTCACACATGGCTTCCATAGGAAGCATATCTGCTGCTTCATCTGGGAGGTGTTCCACTTGGCATTTATAGGGAGAGTCGGGCAATGCCACTATGAACACATTTTATGGCCATACCCTCGGGAATAACCTCCTTTGTGTCTGGATTGTTCAGTAGTAAGCTGTGGGTCCCGTATCAACTCCAGCACGCTCTTCCACTCTGCAGCAATCAAAATCAAAGACACAGCCCCCAAATGAGTTACTCTCATGATCCATTTTAGTAAAGATTCTTCAGCAAGCTGATGATACCAATCCACAAGATGAGACAATTCCTTCACACTATTCCCCCTGGTTTCAGCTGTTTCTTGGTTTTCCTCTTCCCCCATGGTGACTACCTTCTTGGTGACCAGAGGACTTAGAGGTACTTTCTATTGTCCCTGCATAATTTTTCCCTTTGCAAACAGCTTTAAGGCTAGTGGCCAAAGCTCAGACCAACTCAAATCTGAGCTGGGTTCAAGATCAAGGTCCAACTCTGCACTTTCTTTCATTTTTAGCTATTGTAAATAACAACAACCAAGAGATTGTATGTTTAGCATGCTTATTATTTTGCATTTCCTACATATTCAATGAGCCAACTCCTCTTCAGTTGGGTCTACCACCATTTCTAAATTCCACTGGTGAGCATGATGGATTATTAGCTCAAACTCCAGTTCCTCTCCCCTCCCCAGAGGATGGGGGATGGGGCTAAAAGTTCCAAGATTCTAAAGCTGGCTGGGTCTTTCTGGTGGCCAGCCCCAATCTAGGAGCCCACCAAGAGTCAACTCATTAGAACCAAAGATGCTCCTGTCACCTGGGAAATTCCAAAGGTCTTAGGGACTCCTGTGTCAGGAACCATGGTCAAAGAGCAAATACTAAAAGATTCTCCTAGCACCCCTGTTTATAGGGCTTTAGGAGCTCTGTGCCAGGAACTAGGGGCAGAGACCAATATAAACATGTCTTATTTCACAGTTTCATTCCAAATCATGACTCAGGTTACAGGGAACCACAACCCAAGAGAGAAAGAGCCAGGAAAAAAGTCATACTTTTGTATCCCCAAATCACTCCCACCACATTCTATTCATCAAGGCAGTAAGAAAACCCTGTCCAGATTTGAGGGTGAGAGGGAGGCAATAGAATCCACTTTTTGATGAGGAGTGACAAGATTCTGGAAGAGAGAATGGGACTAGAAATACTGCTGTGGTCATTTCTAGAATTTACAATCTGCCCCTGTTTCTTCTGAAATATTTGACAAGCATTTCATTCAAAGCCACCATCCTCCCTTACCCCAGAGCCAAGCCAAGCAGAGAATCTCTCTGAGGACTACCTATCAGGAGAAAACAATTTATGATGCATATCCACCTATATCATGAGAACATACCCCATGGTCCCAGGACCACCCCTTACAGCAACGAGTTAGCCAGGCTGAAACTCCATATATAGACTTATACTTAAGAGCAAGCTTTAAAATTGCAACTGCTGTTCTGGAAGTTGAGAGCTAAGTGAGCAATTGTCATATACAACTGTCCAACGCTGGGGCAAAGTAATAGCAACTTTCATGAAATTTAAAGATTTATCAGTGTTTTGGGTCTCAGAAAGAGATCAGTGTTCCCTATTATTGGATTTCTTCTGCTCAGACCACTTTCTGTAGGTTTAATGCCAACAGGATTTCCTATTGGTTACATTAATGCCTCCAGGGTGTTTGTGCAGCGATTGTTTTGAGGGACAAAACATTGTTGGAATTTGCCATTTTTGCAGATTGGCTTGAACTTGGCTCTCTCTCCTGTGGTGATGGTGGATGACCAGATTTCTGCACTCTGCATTCATAGAACTGATCTTTGGGTCACAGTTGAGGTCTCTGAATTGGCCCCAATAAATAACAACCTTCTTTCCAACTAAGCTTCTGGAAAATTTGAAAAATAAAAGACTAAAGATAGAGAGTAAAAGATCAACCTTTGTAAAAATATAGCTGGGTGGAAATACATGTCCACTGAATCCTAACATTAGGCCCATTTCTGAGCCAGCCACGGGCAGCAGTAGACAACCGGACAGGCCTATCCTCGTGGACAGAAAGAACAGAGAGGAACATTTGCTCTCGGAGGGCAGCTTCCCTCCCAAGAGGAAGATGAGCAGAAAGGAGTATGCCAATTAATATAATTACTAATCACAATTAATCTTATTTGCTAGTCAGATGCTATTTCATATATATCACCAGGACAAATGAGGTAAGGGACAGAGTTCACCTAATTGAACTCTTCATATAGGAAAGAAGCAAAACAAAAACAAAACTTCAGAATTGGGAAGGAAACATGCCCCTGTATCACTTATGAGAAAAGTCCTCTGCTATAAAAGCTACTTGTAAGAAACACACACACACATACGCACACACATACACACAAGCTTGAATTTCCCCTGCCCATTTGCACACACCATTCAATATATCTAATAAGATAGTGAAACCAAATATCAGGGTAGCAAACATAAATTTGTTCTCTGTCTTATTGTCACTTGTTTTGACCCAAAATTGGGAGAGCCATTCTTGCTGTTGCCTTGGGCCTCCTCCCAACACCTGCATAGACTCTCCACACCTGCATAGACTCTCCACTCCAGGCCTTTCAATTTTTTCTCATGAGTTTTAATTGCTCAGTAATAAAAAGGAGACCTTTTTTTGCATTCGGCAAACCTATAAAAGCGGTGGGGTTTCACAATCTCTCCACATCCCAATTCAGCATTGAAAAGATCACCATACATTTCCAAAAACACTCATGAGGAAATGTTCTATTTGTAGTTGAATGTGACAAATAAATCCTTTCCTAAACATCACAAGACCTAATGGAATGAAACACATGGAAAATGGGTAGCGAAAACAACCAATTTTACTGCCCTCCAAACCAATACTTTTCCCCCTAAACAATTGAAATAAACATTTGGGAACTTTGCGGCATAACAAACGCTTTCCAAAGATTACTTGGAAAGCTCAGCTATGGACAGATAAAATGTAGTTTGTCATGCAAAGTGCTATTTGGGAAAGTCTCGCTGCTGGGACACACGACACAGCCAGAAGTTGTTGTAAGGTTGAATGGTCACTAATTCATTTACCAAAGGATAGACCAAAATTTGCCCAGCCATGCAATAGTCTAACTTTAACTCTTGAAGGATCATAGCTTTTATAGAATATGAAGGGCAAAAATAATGAAATGAGCCATTTTCATGGTCCTAGATGAACTTGAGTGACCCCATTATTTTTAAGGAGAGCAAATTGTTGTTGCTGTTTTTGTGAAGCCAAAGAATACCAAAGCTGGACAGCAGTTAAATCGGTAAAAACAGATTCTACTCAGGAACTATTGCAACAGGGGAAGAGAGACCTAGGTATAGAACGGGGCTCGATTTGGAATACAACAAGGAAAAGGGATTTAGAGCCAAGAAAAAGGCAGGGTCAGGGGATGGAAAATTTCTAGGAGGAAACAGGGTTCTGGCTAAACTGATTTGGCAGGATTCCTGCTGCCAGCAGGCTACGGTGATCAAATATTACCTGGGGGATGGTGAGGGATGAGAAATTTAATTGAATACTGAGGTTGACCAGATATCAAGGGCTGAGTTCTTTGCTACACTGACTGCAGCATGATTCTGGCTACAACTGGAACCTACAAAGACAAACACAGAGGCCCAAAGCTGAGACCTCAAGGGCTGAGGGGAGACTGACTAGTGTCAGGTCAAGGAAAGAGTCTCTGTCAGTGACCGGAAGTGACATTCCACAGGAAAGATGATTCAGCAAGCGATCCAAGAGGGCAAGGCCCGTGTCTGGTGTGTCCATTTTGCATTCCCAAACTAGGTGCCAGGTGTGGTACAAAAAACATTTAATTGACAAATAAAGATCCAATACATTCAAGGTGTACAACATGATGATTTGATACGTATATATGCTATGCAATGATTATCATGATCAAATTAATTAACATATCCATCAGCACCCATTCTGTATATTAGATCCCCAGAACTTGTTCATCTTATAACTGCAAGTTTGTACCCTTTGACCAACATCTCCCTACTCCCCTCACCCTTAGCCCCTGGCAAGCATTGTTGTAACCACTCTCTCCTTCTATGAGTTCAACTTCTTTAGATTTCATATATAAGTGAGATCATGCAGTATTTGTCTTTCTGTGTCTTGTTTATTCCACTTAGCTTAATCACAAATATACTTCTCCTTGCACAGAATTAACTTCCTCTAACATGCTCTCAGTAAAGATCTTTTTGTCTTTTAGAAAAACTAAGCATGTTGTATGCTGTTGATGCTTGATGGCAACCAACCTAATATTGGCCAAAAGATAAAAGCTTCCTTATCAGTGGTGTCAGTAGAACTACCTACAAGTCCAAACCATAGCTGTTTCATCCTTACCGACACACAAATCTATACTCCTGTAACCTTCCTGAAATAACAGATCATTACTCCTACCCAAAATATATGGAAAATATCCCCCATTTATAGCCATCAAAAAAGAGCTGCTAAGTTTGCTATTGTGTAATAAAGAATTTAATCTTGCTCAAAATGAGGTCTTGTCTTTGTCCTTGGTTACTGGGTTGCAATCTCTAAGCCCTTGAATGTTCTACCTGATAAGAGTGTCTTAGTTTACCAGGGAGCCTTGGGCCATGCCAGATAGTTTAGCAGTGTGAAAATTTATGCTAGAAGCTTTGGGTGGCATAGTATCAGCTGTATCTCCAAAGGGGTGGAGACTGAGGTTAATCAACCATAACAATGTAATTGAACTCCAATAAAAACCCTGGCTACCATGGCTTGATGTTACACAGTGCCATGTAAAAATATACACACGGTTGACAATACTCTATGAAGATAGTTACACATCATTCCAGGTGGAGCTAACACTGTCCATGACTCCATCAAGAAAGGACAATTGGAAGCTCTACATTTTGAACTCTCCTGTACTCTGCCCCGTGTGTCTCCTCCCTTGGCTGATTTTAGTATGTATTCTTTTGCTGCAATAAACTGTAACCATAAGTATAACAGCTTTCAGTAAACTCTATGAGTCCTTCTAGCAAATTATCAAGCCTGAGGGTGGTCTGAGGCACATCTGTTCATGCAACTGGTATCATAAATGAACCCCCAAACTTGCAGTCGGTGTCAGAGGTAAGGGTGGTCTTGTGGACTGTCTCCCTAACTCTGCAGGTATGAAAAAACCACAACTATAAGCATAGAAAAACTTTCAGTTTGTATAAGGAACAGTAAATGAATAATATTACCTGGGAATACTCCGTTGGGAGGAGTTTAGAAACCTATCTCTTGCTATTTTAAATTTAGAACTTATCTTGTAGAGTTATCAGGCCTTGAGTAGGCCTGTAAAAATATCTGAATCAATGTCATTACATGGTGAATTCTTATAATACTGTTTTAAAATTTCTATAACCTTAAATCCATATAATAGTAAATAATAGATGAAATGACTGGGATGCAAACAACACCTTCTGAAGCTAGGTATTTGCCCAGAGTATCCAAATATTTTAAAGCCCAGTAACTTGGGGCACAAACAGAGAGCTGTATTTTGACAAGCTTGCTGCTTAACTTTAAGAAGCAAACAAACTGGAACACCCCTTTCAGTGCAAAAGAACAATGTGACTGTATCTTTCTGCTCTTCATTCCAACTTTCCCAGCATGCTGTACATTCCCAGGCATTATATACCCAGAGAAGTACATTAGTTCAGAATGTTTTCAAGATGTAGAATAAAACACCATAAGAAAAGATGGTTTCTGGAGTTTTCTGACTCCAAAGATGAATCTAACACTCAGTAACCATCTTCTAACCTTCAAGCAGAGAGGAAACGCTATGGTCAGTATAGACAAATGGGAGCACTGCTGAACTTCAGTCACAAGAATTTGCACAACATAAGCATATAACCCAAAAAATATTCCATATAGGTTAAGATCTCTTTGTCTGCAAGTACAGAAAACTTAACTCAAATGGCTTTAAACAATAAATATGGGGAAATGACTACTGTAACTTCAAAAAGCTAAAGACAGAACTCATTTCAGAGTTGTTAGTGCAATGGTTTGATTCAACGGAATACAAGTTTTAGGTATTTTTGTACCCCCAGCTCATAGAAGAGTGTCTGACATACAATAGGTATTAAATATTTTTTGCATCAATTAGAGTAGAATCCCATTTTTACTAACAATACCATCCTTCTACCTACCATCATAATGCCAAATTTGCTGGAGCAATAGTAGATGTAACATCTTCAGACTTCACTGTCCAGAAAGAGAAGATAGCAGAGTCTTATCTCATGGCTCTCAAAGAAAAGCAACGAAATCTCTCCTCTGAATAAAAAGAGGAATATCCCCGATTGCAGGACATGCTCGGAGTCACAGGGTTTCAGAATAGATTCATTCTGCCAAAGCTCTGGACCTGTGGATTGGGATAGTCCATATAGTCAAACTCAGCAATATTAGCTGAAAAATAAGTAATCACTGAGAATTTCACTAAAAATAGGGAAATTCAATTGCCGTCTTAGCTATATATATGAAATGCGATTTCAACCATCCTCCAAATGACAAAGAGTGGTACGCAGCATACCATTTTCCAGGACTCTAAGAAAATACTGAACATGGACCATTTCTTCTCCTTTTAAAATAAGTAAAATAGAAAAAAATAATTTTAAAATACCTCTTGAAAATACTGCAATAAGACTTTTGCTTCTGACCTTGATGAAATACTAGTACCAGAGTAGGCTTCCCATCATAAATGCCTAGAAATCCAGACAAAATGTATGTACCAACTATTTTTTCAGACAGTGAACAACAGGCAGCAGAGGACTAAACAGGCCAAGAACAGCTTCCAGGAGTGAACACCTCTTGGGAGGGTGAAAACTGAACAACTCCTTAAGGCAGTACAGGAGGTGTTTGAGTTCTGACAACCTAGAACAGAGAGGTATTGTTGAACATTTGGAGCATTCACAGAGACTCCAAAAAGTACACACCTTAGGAGCAAAGCTAAATAGCCACGGAGTAGATGTTACTCCGTGTCTATCTAAGGAAACTTAAAAACAAATCTCCAAAGTACGAAAATGATCTAGAAAGTAAATTAACCTCCTGTCACAGAAAAACTCCAAAATCTTTAAATGAAAGGGGGAAGAAACTCAGACACTCAGCAATGTCCAGAATTGAAATAAAGATTATGCCACATTAAAAAAAAAACCAGCAGAAAAATGTCTGTCATATCCAAGAGAAAAACAAGTGTACAGAAATGGACAAAGAAAAGACAGAAATGATTGAATTAGCATGCAAGAACTTTAGAAGAGTTATTATAAATATATACAAGGACTTAAATGCAAATGTGAACAAAAAGAGGCTGATACTTGAATATTCA
>CAUYRT010072824.1:0-17753 GCA_963574885.1 Lepilemur ruficaudatus
CGATACCAGCAGAGCGGGGTCACTGAGCGCTGCTACCTGTGGAGTCACTCTGCTAGGTGTGCTCTCATCTGTTAACCTCCCTTTCGGGGAAACTTTTGTGTCCACCACACAAAAGGCCTCCTCCCAGTCACCATTGCGCCAGCCCACTTCCCTCCTAGATAACCACACATAGTGAGAGTTCTTTGCCTGGTTACATAACTGCCTACGCATGTCTATTCTTCTTCAGACCCCAGAGCGAAATTGTTGGGATATCCTATAGCTTCCCATAAACCCTGTACTTGTCGTTAGTTCCTTAAGGATCATGCCAATCCCACCATGCCAGCCTGGAGGATCCACCTTTGTTCTGGCCAAAAAGGAATGTGATGCCTTTCACTTTTCCTTTCTGTCATATATTTCCCAGCTGTCCTTGGAAAATTTTGTTATTGCATAAAGATACTACATTTGTGGAGAATTTTATATCTATATTTTCTAGCAACAATAAGCAATGCATACTTTATTATAGCTGTTAATATTTACAATAACTACTGCTTGTTAATAACATTCTATATGCCAGGAGCTTCGCACAGCTCATCTTTGATTTTCACAACAACCATTCGAGGTAATCATTATTATACCATTTTACAGTTTCAAAAGCAGTTACCTAAAGAATGGGCTCCTTACCTAACATCTGTGTAAATGACACAGTTAGAATTCAAGTCTGTCCAACTCCAGAGCTGCCTCTAGAAAAAGTAGGTAAGGAAGATATTTTCCATAGTCAAATTCAGGATGTGGTTCTCTTCAAGTAACTAGAACAATTTACTGATACATGCTTGTGGGCACCTACTAGGGTGGTCTTTCTCAAATTTGACCCAGAGATCATCAGCATCTGGACCCCATCCCAGAAACACAACATTAGACCTTCTGTGTTTGAAACTTTGGAATTGGCATTGTTAACAGCTCTCCGGGTAATTCTTACATTCCCAGAGACTGTACTAGGCCCAAAGCCTAGAGTACTGTGTCTCAAAGTGTGATATTGGACCACTTGCATAAGGTCGTTTAGAGTGATTGTGTAAAATGCAGAGTACCAGGCCCCATCCATGGAAATAGGTTGGAGCTCAAGTTTTATTTATATTTTTAAATATATATTTTATTAATCATTACATGTCATCATTACGTACAGTTTTACATATACACACAGAACTAGGGATTCAATAGTGTTCCCGTGTGTGTGTCTAGGCATAGTTAAAGAAATTAAGACCGGTCTCCATTAGTGAACTAATAAGAATTTGAAAGCAAGGCAAACACACATTGATCAACAAATAGACACTACAGGAGAGCATATAGTCAAATGCTCACTGTGTGGTATAGAATCTGACTCCAGTAGGAGCAGATAAGAAGAAAATTAATGAGGGTTGCAAGAATCTGGGCTCTTTTTACAGAGGACAGGTGTCTCAAGATGTATCTTAATGTTTGGGTATTTAACACTTTCTCGAATCCCATAATTCATGAAGACTGCAATGACATACTGTTTTCCCAAATAAACTGCAGGAAAGAACTGTGTCAGCTCCTCAGAGTCCGAGTTGTGGGAATGCGGTAACCAGGAGGCGCTGGTGCTGACGTGACGCAGGCTGTGGGTGCCACGTGGCTGGCTCTCTACCTGGGTGACTCACCCAGGCACTGGCCTTTCATCACTTCTGACTCAGGCTCCTCCCTCAGCAAAAAAAGCTGCAGGGCCGGTTAGGAATAGTCAGGACCCAAATGTCAGTCCCTCCTTTACCGATGTCTGCTGCGGCAGTCCCAAAATCTGCCTAATGAGCGAGTCACCTGGGGAGCTCCTGCAAACTACACATTCTGGTCTTTTGAGCTTTTTTAAAACTAGTGATTTTTCTTCCCTTTATCAATTTCAGAGTTTGTGTTTGCAAGTCACTCCCTTCTAGCCATCATGATATTCTCTTTTTCTTCGAGGCCAGGGGGAACACTGGAGTGTCCTCTCTGGGCTGGGTCGTTTACCACCATTGCACGCATGATTCCACGGCCCCAAGTCCCAGAGTGGGACAGTGACACCCACTCTACAGGACTCAGTGTCCCTAGCCTGGCCTAATGGCCACCTTTGGACTCCTAAGCCTGTCAACTAAATATTCAACATTTTTTATAAATAAATGCACATTTCTTTCATACTTGACAGTTTATAATGAGCAACTATGGTTAATCCAACCCTCCTTCTTCCTACCCCCAAACTTTAGTCAAGAACTTCTTTTAACTTTCCTTAGAGAATTCTAGGTTTGAGTTCAAAGTGCTCAGCAGTGTGGAGGTAACTTTGGTCTGAGGCCAGTGATGATCAAAAGACTCATGATCAACTCCTTCCCAGTGCAGTTCTCGTTACTTTGGATTCAAGATCTTTCCTGCACAGACTACAGCTAAACCACCCTCCCTCCCACCACCAGCACCACCATGCCTGTGCTGACCTCCTAATGGAGACAGTTCAAGCTATTCCTCAATTACATAGAAAAACAATGAAGTGTTCTCTGATGTTATAACCAAGTTTACCAGAACATAATTTTAAAAATACATACAAGTCACATTTCCCCATTTTTCTATGGGGAAAAATGTGACCTGCAGAAAGATTTCTGAATACTTTGAGCATCATCCTAGCTCTGGGATAAGGGTATCTTACCTCTGAAATGAAAGTTTAGATTAGACAGCCCTAACTCTGAAATCCTGAGGTTTCATTTTGTACATTTAATATTTAGAGAAAAAGACAGACTTGACTTGAAGCCAAAACTCTGTCTTTGCCTCTGGAATTGGCTTTTGGGAAAGCGTGTGAAACTCTATTTGCATTGAAAGCCAGGAAGGACCTCAGAGCAGTTCTCTGCCAAATTGATCTGCACACTTTGGCCATCAATAACTGCAAGTGTAGGATTACTTATGGCGCCATTGCTGAATCATAAAGACGGATTGCTGTCCCTGTGCGCTAGCTCAGCGGTCTGTAGGAAGGCTTTGGTTTCACAGTGTGATTTAGAAAGTGAACACAAACATTTTCAGTAGGTGAAGATAGAGGGTCTTCTTTTCACAGAAATTAAGGATTAAGACAGCATCATTTGCTCTTCACAAATCCGTGCGACCTATTTTTGAGCTATCAGTAACCACAGTAATAGATCAATAACCCAAGTTGCGTGTTGGGTATTTGAGCGGTTTCTTTTTGGTAAGTATATTTAAATCATTAGGAGAAATGTGACTTATTCTAAAATGTATGTCATTACATTTTCTCTTTTATGCAATTAGAAAATTTCATTTGGGCAGTTGAGGACTTTGCTAGGCCCTGGGAAAATAGATATGAACAAGACAAAAATGGCCCCTCACCTCGTGGTACTTCCAGTATATTTGGTCCTTGGTGGAAGTTGTCATTAATGATAACAATGAGAAGCAGATCAGCGTAGTGGTTAATGATGCAGGTACTGGAGAAAAACTGCTACTTTTTAACTATGTGACCTTGGGCAAAGAAATTACTTAACCTTTCTGAGCCTTAGTCTCCTTATCTATAAAATGGGGGCAATATTTAACTTACGAGTCTATTAATAAAATCAGAAAGATGATGCCTTGTAATATCTTTGAAATAATGCCTTTAGAGTGACTGCTCCACATGAGATATCTCTGCTTATAAATAAATTAGAATCGCTAATAAGAAGAACAGAAAAATAACAAAATAAGAGAAAAATGCTTAGCTCAGTTCTCTCCCTCAAGATCCTTTCAGAGAACAGAGGAAACCATTTTTTTACATGCTAATTGAAACTGAAAGGTATTCCATTACTGCCAGGCCTTTCTCTCTCTCTGATTAAATAATTTAGATCTCTCTTTTCACTTGCTTTACAGCCATGCCTTCTTTCTGACCCACTAGCATCTTCTTAGCCTTTGAATTCACTTTTGCAAGAGTAACTCAAAACCTGTCGCTGCTTAAGCATCACTTGGGAAGTTTGTTTAAAACACAAATTCCCAGATGGCAACTCCAGGAATCTGTGTTTCTAATATGCAAATAAAGGGATTTTCATGCACAGACCAAGTGTGGTCACAATTTGAGAAACTCTGCTCTTGAGAGCTGGCCTTGCAAACTTATAAAATAAAGGCAGATGTCGTAAAATGGATATACATCCAGGGCTGTTAGTGGCCAGCACATACCTGTTAAAATGCCACGCTCATTCCCTCCTAAGTTTCCTAAATAGCTGTGGCCTGGAATCCCTGAGTATTCCTCTGCTCCTCTCCTTCCTCCCTCCCTCCACCCCAAACCTCAGCTGCCTGACCCTCCCAACCAACCAGCAACTAAAGAGCTAACACCTAGCACAGCATGGGCCTCTGCTATAAGGATATGGCTAATGTCTGCTCTAGAACTGTATGGATTGGCAAATATTTTTAATGCTGCCTTTGGAAATGACTTATTTTAGGGAAAAGATGACGGCTCTGTTCTTGGATAAAACAGTCACACCCACAGACACCCCTGTGCTCATGCCCCCCCCATGTATGCACATGCCGTACATGTATGCACATGTGTGTGTGCTCACACACCTCCCTGGGGCATCTGCAGCTTGCTAATCACTTTCTTAAGAATTCTTCAGTGTAATTAACACCCAACTTCTTACTGAAGAGGAAAAGGAGTGGATGGCAGGGGCTGCCACTGGTTATGATGAATGAACTTCTCTTGCCTATTATTTCATAAGAAGCTACAGCCACTTGGCGGTAGAAGCAATTCTCCAAGGCTCCATTGGAGCCAACAGAATCCCCTTTAAAATACAGCTCTGTAGGGACAGCAAAGCCTCTTAGTTCTTTACTTTATAACATGGTTATTGGGTGCCTGGGGATGCCTGCTATTTGTTCTTGGGAATTTAATTTACCTTGATGTGCGCTTTTGCTTTTTTTTTGTGGTGTTCTTCTAACTTGCAGCATTCGTTATTACTATGTTCATTTGTCTATGTCCTCAGCAAAGTCCTTTCAACTGTTAAGGGTTGACATCTTGTGAAGGTTCAGTGTTCTGGTGTGCCAGTTCTTGGCTTGAAGAGATTAAAGTATTCATAATACTTTTCTGTTTCCTTTTTAAAAAATTATTTTCAGGGATAGTACATAAGGGACTTGGTAGCTTTAAATACTCCCTTGAACAGCATTAGTTCTGACTTCTCCAATTTAAAATGATTAATCGCCTCACCTGCACTGCCAAGTCCTGACTATTACAGCATTGTCCAGAGCTAGCCTAGCCCAGAGTTTCATCTTCCCTAGAATTGTCCTTGATATTTCAAAGCTTCTTGTGTGGTAAAGAGCACCCCACTGGGGGTACTAAGGCACGGGTTCTGTCCCCAGTTCTGCCATTAACCTGCCGTGTGATCTTGACCAAGACTGAATCACTCTGTGCCACAATTTCTTCACTAACCATGAAGTGACAGTGTTTGAGAACATTTTTTATTTACATGCTAATTGGCATGATTAGAGGGCACTACTTGCATTTAGTGGATAGAGGCCAGGGCTGGCACTAAATATCCTACGGTGCACACCACAAAGAATTATCCGACCCCAAATGTCAACCGTGCCAAGATCGAAACAAACCTCTCTGCAACAAGACTACTCTGCTTATGTATCTCAAAAAAAGGAGACAATTGGGAACTCTTTTGCTGTTGCCTGGTCGCTAAAGTACCCACATATATATGTCCATTAGGTTATGAAGAATTAAAAGTATCAGGATGTGGGGTAGAGTGAGGACCAGCAGCTCTCCTTGCCAGCTAACAAGACTTTGGCTTTTATTAATCAAGATGGGTACCATGGACAGGTCTTCCAACTGTGTGAATTCTCACATTCCACTGAGCACACTTAGTACCTAATTCAAAGGGAAAAACAAATAAACAAATCCCCGGCTGCACATTAAAATTACCTGGAAAGCTTTTAAAAATACCAGTGCTCAGGCCTCAACCCAAGAGATTCTGGTTAACTTGGTGTGGTGTGGCCTAGGTATTAATAATTTCTATGCACAGCCAAAGTTGAGAGTCACTGACTGTGTTTGGTCAGTAATTAATGAGTGGAATGTGTAGACTTGGGATGAAACAGCAGCTTTAGGGATGAGTTGATTAAAAAAATAAGCAACCAGCACAGGGAACTTTAAAATACTTGCATTAGCTTTCCGGAGATGTATTATCTGAATCTATTCATGAGGAAACAGCAAACAAATTTAAACTGAGGGACATTCTATAAAATACCTGACCTGTATACTTCAAAACTATCCATGTCAAAGACTGAGGAATGTTCCAAACTAAAGGAGACGAGAGAGGTGATAACTGCTCAACACATGATGTGGGACTTTCTTTTACTATAAAGGACATTAATTGGGACCATTGGCAAAAACTGAAAATGGTTTTTAGATTATAACATTGTATCAGTGTTCATTTCCTGATTTTGGTAGCTGTACAGAGGTTGTATAATGGAGTGTCCTTGGTTTTAATAAAATACACTTTAAAACTTTTTGAGGTAAAAGGACATTCTATCTGCAGCTTTTCTAAGACGGTTCAGAAATAAAGTTGCATGTATACAAGGATAGGAGGGATGAAAGGATAGAGCAAGTGCATGCTAATAAGTTGTTAGCATTGAGGGAATCTTGGTGGAGGGTACATGGGAATTCTTTGTATGACTCTATTCGTGCAACTTCTCTGTAAATCCTGAAATTATGCTAAAACACAAAGTTTAAGCAAAATACTTCAGAGATTTATAGAAGGATCCTGTCTCTGGAGTCCTTTGAGGCAAAGATACTGGTCCACCTTTCAAGGATGACTTAGGTGACATCTTTTGTGCAAAGAAGAGGGAATGGATAGAATGGGCAGGAAATTGGCCTGAAAGTTATCAGGCAATTGTTATCATCATCATTATTATTTTATAACCAGGGAAAATCTCTTGTGACTGCTAAGCTAGGAGATCCTCTTAAATGGGACTCCTGATAGAGCTAAGTCCTCTTCAGATAACCTCCATCTTTGACCATCAAATATTAAATCAAGTTCACCTAAGTCAGTCTAGTCACCAGAAGTGCTACAACTACTTTTAGCCACTTTGTCTCTACCATCCTCCTCTTTCTAAATCCTTCCCTCATAAGGTGGGGTGGGAGGGTGGGAGGAGTAGCTACTCAGGAAGAGAGAAATAGATTAAATTGTGAATTGAATGTAACCCTCCAGAACACTTCCCTTCCCCACACCCGCCCCATCTGTGCCTCCCTGTGGCATAAATAAAAAATATTTAGGCAGACAAAGAGGGTGCAGGGACTGTTCTTTCTTTATAGAAAAAAAATGAAGAAAGTTAAAAGCTACTGTCTAGAAAGTTTTCAAAAGTGAAGTAAACGAGTGTTTCTGGACACAGAAGTCTATTGTCTATTTTGGAGAAAGTGACTTATTTTTACACTATTCTTTGTGATCCATTGATAAGGCAACCACACCTCCCAATCTGCCCAGGGCAGTTCCGGCAGGTGCCAGTGCTCCTAGAATAATTATCCATGCTTCCTTTGAGACTCAAAAGTGTCTGAGTTTGGATACAAAATCTGTAGTCATCTACCTATAGGAAAAGCTATTTCCCCTCCTATGGGAGAATAATTTACATGAAGAGTGGTATTGTACCCAGATCACTGGGCTTCACAATAGGAAAATTAACCAGATCTGGGTAAAGAACCGTGTGGAAATCCAAGCGCATTTGGGGTAGAGCAGAGCCGGCTGTACGAGTAGAAAGCAAACATGGTCTACAAATGAAACAATGAAAGACTTGAGAACAGAAAGTCAGGTGAACAGGACAGTTTTGCTGATCTTTCTTTTTTCCTTAAGCACCATTCTAAATTGCTTTTCTGATAGAACAAAGGTGTTTCCTCCTTGCCCTTGTATTCTCAGTGTGCATTTGTGCTCCATTTCCACAATAGGACCCAATAGTACTGACAGTATCTGCTGAAGGACTTAATGGAACTCACATCTAGTTTCAGCGGAAGCCAACCCAGCTATCTGTTGGAGGCTGCCACTCACCTCTGTCCCTGTCTAGCTCATAAAGTGACACACACACTCGCTGCTCTGTTCAACTTACCCGGGAAGCAAAGCCTCCGTCAGGATGAAATAAAGTGTAGCTGATGCACAGCCAGAAGGATGATTTAACGCAGTCCGGAGAGTTGTCAGTGCAATTTCAGCTCCCGTGCTTGAGCGTTGAAAAAGTGTGACTGCAGTTTAAATTTCTTATTTATGAGAAGAGTGTGGGATGGCTTCTTTCAAACACAGACAGGCTTTTGTGTTTAAAGTGTTCCCCAAAGTAGCATTTCGTGGCAAAGATTGTGTATAACTCCTGAGATCTGAGAGAGGGACAGTTTGATCATGACTAAATTAAAGTTTAAACTCATTCTTCTTGCTTCAGCTGACCTAGATGGACAGGTCTCGTGGATGCCTCTTTTGATGGAGGGATATTTAAATCCTGGGGTCACAGAGCCCCTAGCTATGGCCACACCTTATATGCTTCTGGACACAGTTGCCGCTTCTCATGGTGGGGGCTGGTTTCTCTCCCCAGAGGTTGTGCTATGGCAAAGTCTGCTCCATGATGGGCACTGCTGCTATCCACAACTGAAGGCAGATGCTACAAGGAAACCTCTTGCAGTTCAGTATATTGAGATACCCACTGGAATTCTATACATCAAACCTTGACCCTACATTTTCTTTCTCTCAAGCATTCTTCATTTGAGAGAAGAAACCAGCTCACTGAAATGGTAATGACCTCACAGTGGATGTTCCTCCACTGTTGTTACAACTGGGGAACATCTTCCATATTTTAGGGAGTATTTCTACTGCCATCTGACTATTTCATATGTGGCATTTGCGTGCATGCAGCATGAGAAATTGACCAGGCTCTAAGAATGGTGGAGAAGAGACTGTGTCTCAATAGCTGTGTAGCAAGGTGAAGATCCTAGCTCTGTGGTCATTCCACAAGCACTTTGTCATCACCAGCCTCTGACAACAAAGCATCTTTTTTCCCCCTCAGGCATAACAAAGTAGGTGATGCTTATGCCAAGCTAAACAAAAAAGACTATGATTTTTAGTGACAGGCCATTAAAAGAACAACAGTGATTTTGTGTGCCATTTCAGTGGCTTAGAGGTCCCTGTGTGGGAAAAGGTGGTGGAGCCAAGTTCAGTCTTGGCAAACTCACCCACGGTTGTGCATTGTGATTGCATTCTCATCATGAGCTTTGGCAGGGCATAGAGGCTACAGACTTCATGGGCCATAGACTCAGTCATAGAAAAGCAATAATGCTGTTTATTGTTTGTAGCAAAAAAAAATAATACCTACTGTAAAACCCTAGACAGCTGATTGTAAAAATATAATCTTAGCTACTTCTGGTTTTTCTCTTAGTCAGTACAGGGTTTTCTCAGTCAATTCAGATCACTCCCAACCACATGGTGAATTTAAAACCCTTATACATTGTCAAAGTGTTGAGACATGGTTGTTGCTCCCAGTAAGAGTAGCCTTGTTTGAATTTATTCAATCAAACATCCACTGCTGTATCCTCAGGCTGCTGGCTCCAGTCATCTGCGTCTGTCCCTCCTGGCCGGAAGAGCCCGTGTGTCCATCTGATCCACTATTGAGAGGCCATGAGGTCACTCTCTGTCTTTCTTGTTCTGGCCATAGGTTTTCTTGGGTCTTCTCTCTTTGTGTGCGTCTGTGCTCCTCTTGGAAAAACTCAAAAAGTATTTGGTGGCTCTTTTATTGCACTCTAGAGCTCTGGGAAATGCAGGAGGCTGTCTTGGGGCCTCTTTTCCTGGACTGCCACACGACATGTCCACTCAACTGTTCCTGTGCATAACTGAAAGTTATGCATTTTTATAGGGCATGGGAGTGGCGCTGGGGACTTTGCTGCTTTCCTGGCCACTCCTCCCCCTCCAGGAAGTGAGGCCTGGGGGCTCTGTCTCAGAGTTCTCAACTCACGTGGATTCTAGAATTCTACCTGACCTTTGGAGGCTTGACCAAGATGGGGGTGGGATGCAGAGCCCACACTCAGAGACCCAGGTCAGCATGTACCTACCTTTATTGCGCCCCTGTCTTTTTCCTAGTCTGGAGAATTTTTATCTTCTCTCTGATGAGAACAACTGGCTCTGGAAATATACATCCAAGCATTTTATACTAGCAGCCGGATCTCAGCTTTTGAACTCAAAATCCAAGAATCTGACCCTTTTGTTTTCCATGTGCACAGTTGAGTCAGTAGATGACCTACACTTAGCTACTTGAATAGAAGAGTGGGGTTCAATGAAAGAAACCTCCACTTGATAAATCCCTCTGCAACTGGGAACAGCATTCCAAAAGCAGAAGTTCTCTAAAACACTGTGCCTTTATCAAAGGTTTGCAGGTTGAACACCTTGTTTGAACTAAGCTCTGTGTTAATTTTTGAATCACAAGCATGAAAGCAGCTAAAATGCTGCTGGAAAGTACATGGTAAAATAGTCACAGTCCACTTTTTGCTTGCTGCGTGATCCATAATAAACCTCCATGTTGCGTCCCATTTGGCTGAAACTCTCCTCATTTTTATCAGCATCTCATGCACCCAGCCTCTCACAGAGCCAACTACAGGCCAGCTTCGCTCTAAGAACCACATGCAGGGTACAGGCTTGTTCACAAAAGAAACACACAAGTTTTATGATTTTATCTTTCTTTTCTTTTGCCACATTCTTACAGTTCTCTAAAGAAGAGATGATCATGATTTATGCAGCAGTTACATTTCCTTTTAGAGAACATACCCGTGACATAGATGGACACAGCCATTCAGCGAAGCCAATGCTGATTAGTCTCTTCTGCATTATATATGGGGAAAAATACCTTAGTAGTCCTGAGATATGTATGATCCCATTGACATATGTTCAGGTATATAATTCATGCATTTTTAAAATGCTGCACAAGATATTTTTCTCATGGGATCAAAGACCCGATGATAGCAACTTTTAGTTACTCCAACTAGAATGAAGAAATTAACTTTAGCAAAAGAAAATCATTTAAGCTCCTTAAGTCTTATTTTCTTTATCTGAAAAGTGGTAATAGTAATGCTTCCCCTACGTACCTCAGAGGGTTGTGAACATCGATGATATAATCAGTACAGAATATAAATAACACATGTAAAAGCAATGTGGAAACTGTCAAGTGCTACGCAAACACCCTGAGTTCAATGTTGTCATCATCATGAGTAGTAATAGTACACAAAATATATTTTCATGGATGAGACAGAGCAGAGAAATTGTGAATTCCATGCCCTCATCTTTAATGTAAAGAAAAATAAATAGTTGAAAGTCTATTGGCCCAGTGGCTCTGGTGGCAGAAAAGACAGCTTAATGTTGGTACCATCAGGAAGAGCTCTGAGAAAAATATGTGGGCGTGAGCTACTCCCGTCTGACACTGTGAAACACCAGCTCCCGAAATAAATAATAACACGGCTCTGGTTGCCATTCCTTGAGAAAAACACAGCAAAGGTCTATAAAAGCATAAAACCAGACAGGTAAATATTCAAGCATATTTTTAAGGATTAGGCACCTTTAAACTCAAATGAAAAATGCTGCAATGAAAGATGCTTACCTAGGGGGACCTAGATAGAGTGAATGTGGCACTTATTCATAGTGTCTTAAAATCTCCACTTAAAACTTGCAAAAGCGAAACTCAGAACCACCGCTCCCCAAACAAGGGAAAGACTTTATACATTTACAACAGAAGTAACTACTGAATCTGGAATAAACTTATGGAACCAATTCCTCCTAGGAGTGCTACAAACTGAAAGTTATTTTCATGACTCAAAAAGTCAAGTCTTATTTTTACCCTTAATATTTGTTTTTGCTAATTATAGGAACACTAAATATTTATCAAAATTTAAAATCTATCAAAAAAGATGAAGAATGTTAACACAGTCTTATAACAGAAAAACATTTTAATATTTTGATGCATCCTCTTCCAACTGTTTTGTTTTTTATGTATTTTACTGTGTGACATCTAACATATATAAAAGTATTTATGTTTACATATATATGTAAGTTGTGAAGCATAATGAAATAAACCTACCACCTGACTTAGGAATAGGTCATTGTCTCTTATTTCAAGGAGCTAATACTATCATTTCATAAGACAGGTGGTCTTTTAAATAAGTGCCATAACTCGGGACAGATATTGTGATAACAGAGTGTAAAAACTTCAGTAAAGAGGCAGAAGAGGGTGTGATCAGTTTCTCCAGGTGGGAGGTGAGGGGCCACTAGAAGTAAAAAGACCCTGTTGATGGCATAACCTGCATTTAACTTCATTTTGAAGCTTCAGATGATTGTTAGAATGTTAATATTTCGCTATGTTCATCTTTTTAGCAGTATTACCTGTTTTGTATAACAATGGAGAGCACTTTGTAAGCACTTGAAAAAGAAATCATGATATATTAAAAAGGGCCCAAGTCTCGGAGACAAACATTGGTATTAAAATCTCAGCTGCCTGTCACCAGCTGAGTGGATTTTGGCAAGGTCCTTAACTTCACAATTAGTTTCATCTGTAAAAAACTGAGATCTGTTACAGTGTCATGATATATATAGCTTACACCTAAAAAGAGTTAAAGTCTGGCCATACCTTGGTCCAATCACTACAGCACAGAGCCTAGAACCCTATTTAGCTGTCCATCAGGGCGGGACATATGACACTGGCCAGTTTTTCAGGGATAAGAAACACTAGTCAAACCTAAAAGAAGCTGGTGTACAAGACAGAGGACCAATGTGTTCATTTACCGTGAGGTGTATTTCTTTCTACTTTTTATCATAAGCATGAACATTATCCGCGTTATTCCTACCACCACTACCGTAAGTAAGGCAAAGAGAGCAGAAAAAACAGAAAGAAACCAACATTTACTGAGCCCTATGTGCCAAATGCTTTGCAAGTATCCTATCATCAGATTTTTTACAATAACCTTTAAAATTTTTGTTATTTAGATGCAGAAATGGAAGCTTGGTGGGATTAAGTACTGGCCCTAGTTCACCAGTGTATTTGTTTTCTATGGGTGGGTAGCTGTGATGGTTAATTTCATGTGTCAACTTGGCTGGGCCATGGTGCCCAGATATTTGGTCAAACATTATTCTGGGAGTTTCTGTGAAGGTGTCTTCTTAGATAAGATTAACATTTAAATTGGTGGACTTTGAGTAAAGGGGATTGCCCTTCCTAATGTGGGTAGACTTCATCCAGTCAGTTGAAGCCTTAAGAGAATAGACACTGACCTCCTTGACCAGGAAGAAATTCTGCCAACAGACTGCCTTTGGATCAGAACTGCAACTCTTCACTGAGTTTCCAGCCTGTTGGCCTACCTTGTGGATTTTGGATTTGCCAAGCCCCCACAAACTCATTTCCTTAAATCTTTCTCTCATTAGGTAGATAGATAAATAGGGAAGACACACACACACACACACACACACACACTCTCTCTCTCTCTCTCTCTCTCTCTCTCTCTCTCTCTCTCTGTTGATTCTGTTTCTCTGGAGCACCCTGACAAATACAGTAGCAAATTATCCCACAACTCAGTGGCTTAAAACAACACACATGGATTATCTCATAATGTGTATGAGTTGGAAATCCAGGCGTGGCTTAGCTGGGTCCTCTGGTGCAGGGACTCCCACAAGCCGCAGTTGCAAAACGTTGGCTGGGGCTGCAGTCTCATCTCAAGGTTTGACTGGGGAGAAAGCACTTCTAAGCTCATTGGTGGCTGTTGGCAGCACTCCGTTCCTCCTAGGCTGTTGGACTGGGGGCTTCAGTTCCTTTCTGGTTGTTGACTGGAAGTCACCCTCTGTTCCTTGCCATAAGGGCAGTTCACTGCGTGGCAGCTTCCTCATCAGAGGAAGGCAGCGAGAAGAACCAAAGGGAGAGAATTCAATAGAGAGTCAGAGTTTTTTGTAAAACTCATCTCCGAAGTGACCACCACATCACTCCTGCCATATTTTATTCCCTAAAGCAAATCCCTACATCTAGCCAATATTCAAGGGGAGATTGCATAAGGGCAGGAACACCAGGATTTGGGGGTCACTGGGAGCAGCGTGAGAAGACAGCCACCACGCTCAGCTATGTACCGTGACAGGATGATTCCAGAGCCCACCTCTCCATGATGCCATCAGCAACCTCAGAGAGCCTGAGGGTTCCTCAGCCAGAACTGTCAGTCAGAGGATTGTTCATGGGCATAGTGCAAACCAGAGAATCAAATGGCCTGAACGAATCATCCAAAATTGGTGAGGCACATTGCTCCTGAACAAAGTCCCAGCATTCTCAAGGCCATCAGAGCCAGGGCGTCCCTCCTCAGGACATCCTGATAAATGCCAGTGCAACCTGCACTGTAAACTCTGGCTCCATTTTGTATTGTCCGGAAACACATTCCTTCCTGATACAGGGTGATGTAGCCAGTGTATTCAGATTCATCAGCTTGGCACAAAATGTGGCCATATTTCCTTCAAATTAAAGACACTGAGTCCTTCCGCTGCCTTTTGGGAGAATATCTTTCTTTTTGAAGTCCCCCTCCTCTGATGCATCTAAACCCAAACTGTCCATGGGATTAGTTCTAGTTGTTCTCACCTCAGGTAACAAAAGCCCACTCAGGCTGCCAAGGAAGTCTGTTCTCAGCAGCGCCATTGTTGGAGGTAAGAGGGCATTCTTTCCTGGACGGGACACACACTGCCCTCGCTGGTGGGCAATATCTTCTTGGGGGTAGGAGGGAATGAGGCAGCTTTGCTCACTGTAATCATTTGCCACCCTGGGCCTGGGCGCCCAAGGAGGCGGTATTTTCACAGCTCTCTCAGATCCGAAGCCCTTTCCCCGAGGGTGAGCTCGTAGAACCTGTGTGTCTGAGTCAGCACGTTCTCTGTGCTGTTAAGATACCTTCCACAGATGCCAACAACGTGGCCACCACAAGCCAGCTAGAATACCCACATGCCAGCAGTGTGAGAACTGAATGAAACAACAGAAGAAAATGCTCAGCATAGTGTTAGACACTGAACTGGAAGTAAATTACGAGTTTCCTTCCTTGGAATTGAAGAAAGAATGCATGTTTTTAAAAAAGACCTTTTTAAAAAAATTTGATGATTGCTGGTATTTCTTTCAAGGGCATTATAACGGTTCACCTTGCTTTATCTGATTTATTCTATGGACTGTTAAGCTGAACCATATGAAATTACCAATATTGGTTGGGTTTTGACCCTCATAAAATGCAATTCCATGCAATTCAACCTACTACAGTCTAGACAAGAAGTCCCTGGTGTACTTCTGGCTCAAAGTCGTAGACTTAAGAAGTGTTTAACTTGCCTCTCTACCCAAATTGCTCTGAAATGGCAGGAATAAAATATAATCAGAAGAAGCAATCCCATAGTACTGGAAATAGGAGAAAGTGCCATGAGCAGATCAAAAATGCAGAAAACAATGGGCAGATCCTGTGGTCAGGCGCAGGCCACTGCAAGATGGATGTTGTTATCCCAGGATGCTCCTGACCCACACATGCATTTGGAGCACACAGCTCTAGGAGGGTCATTCTGGCTCACTTGAAGTAGCACAAGTATTTTAGGTCAGCCACAGGGCGGGTAGGGCGACCCTCTCTACTTCCAGACTCTTGGCCTTAGCATTTGCCCCCCAGGCTGAGTCTATGGTTCACCAATTCTCTAAATAAAGTGGAGTCAGCCTTGTGGGGCTCCTCACGGGTCTTTGGGGCTACAGAGGAAAACAGAGTTGAGCCTGAGGGAACTTCAAGCCAAACAACAAACAGCAGGTGCTAAACTCCACCCCTAGACCTGAAATGGAGTAAAGCCACCCTAGTGGGCTGGTGCTGGCATCCTGGTCCTGCACTCCTGACTGTCCCTGTTCCTGTGTCCTGAGCCTGTCAGCCCTGCCCACCCAGTAGCCCTTGGAGTTTTCCCACCCAGGGTGTAGCGGAAGCTGTGCAAGCTGCCCAGATCCTCCCAGCCTGCCTTACAGGTGTTGCTCCTAAGAACACTCACCAGTGAAGTTCCTGCACACAAAACCTCCACCCGGAGGAGTCAGCCTACTATTGGAGAAAGGCCTGTATCTGCACAGCTACGGACGACACTCAGCCAGCCATTTTTACTAATCAGCTTCATTCTGATTTTATGAATGCACAACCAAGGATCACTGTATACTTAGGAAAAACCAGCAGCAAGATACAAAGATACTAAGATAAACCAAGAGGACAGGTGACCCCAGAGAATTCAAAGATAATGCATAAAATAGATATTTTTGAAAAAAACTGATTTAATATTCTCAAAAAGATTTAAGAGGATGACAGCTGTACAACAGGAACAGCTGCTAGGAAAACGGAGATGTCTTAGAACAAAGTAAGAGTTCTTGTGCTTGCAGAAATATTTCAGAAAATTCACTACAAGAGTTAAATGGACATAACTGAGGAATAGATTGAGGATCTGAAAAATAACTTGAAAAGAACTCTGAGACTATGGAGTCAAAAGACAAAAGATGGAAAACATGGAAGAAGAGATAAACAAATAACAGGTGCAGGAAATCCCATACCCAACTAGGAATTCTGGATGAAGGTGGCAGAAACAATGGAGGGGAAGAAATTATCAAAATATTAATGTGAATAACTGTGGAGAAACTATGAAGAAAGATGCAGTAAGGGCCCACATAATGTTCTAAAGGCGGAGTGAGCAAAATCTTTCTGTAAAGAACTTGATAGTAAATATTTTAGGTTTTGGTGGCCACACTTGTCGACTCTATATTCTAGAACAAAATCTTCAATACATAACAAATGAAAGTAACTATGTTCCAGCAAAACTGTATGTAACATGAACAGGCAGCAGGCCAGATGGCTGTAGTTTGCTGACCCCTGCCTTCCAGGAATGATGGAAAAAAACACACCCAGACACAATTTGCTAAAATTTCTGAACTCCAGAGATTCGGAAAAATCCGTAAAGTTTCCAAAGTCAAAATTAGGCCAGGATCTTACTTCTTTTCTATAACACAGTTGGCTTGAAAACAGTGGAGTAATAGTACATGGAGTCATAAACTGAAGTGACTCTTAACCTGAGTTCTGTTCTGAGTCAAACTTTCAGCCTAGTATGATGGCAAAATGCATGCATATTTGGCAATGTCACAACTCAGAATGGCCCACCTGTCATCTTTGTGGGGAGGGGAGGAGGCACTTAAAGATGTTTTCCCACACAACAGAAAATATTAATATTACCCCAAGAAAGGGGAATATATCAGGTACCTGAAACAGTAGAAATAAACTGCAAGAAGTCCTGTTATGACCATTGTACGATGGGCCTAAAACTTAATTGGTTAAAAGTGGGATATTTTATCCTGGATTAAGCTTGAGCCCATTATTCGAAGTGAGGTGACACAAGACCCGAAGAATGGGTTCCACTTGTACTCACCATCAAATTGGTATTGACTGGTTAACACTATGGTGCTCAAAGGGTGGGAGCGAACACCGGGGAATTGGGGGGGGTAGTCCCAAGTCTGAGCGACGTGGGGGTCACTGTGGAGGGGTGGGATATGCTTAAAAAGTAGTTGTGGAGTGGAATTAGGGGTCTCAATAGGGGAAAGGAATTTCTCAAAAACTGATTCATGTGATTAACTGTACACCTCGGTAAATTCACTGAAAATCATTTAATTGTACACTTAAAATGGAGTGTTGGTTGTACGTACATACAGTTGGAGCCCTATGTATGTACTCTCTGGACTACTTTGACAGAGTAGGTTTTTGAATAGCAAGATAAGTCAACTTGAGTGGT